>VWZN01005863.1:244649-271253 GCA_013396955.1 Regulus satrapa | reverse complement strand
CGTCCCCCCCCTCCCCGTGACCCTCTCACACAGGGCTGGAAGGATTTGAACACCCAGGAGAGGGGGGATCACTCCCCAGGCTGATGTGATGGGACTTGCCTGGCCCTTCCCCACCCTATACTCTGGGGGCAGCTACTGCCATGGCAGAGATAGGATGAGCTTTCCCATGATCTGCAAGGAGATACATTCCTTTATGGGAGACATGGGGAAACCCAAGGTGCAGAGCTCATGTTGCCCCTTGCCCCAATTCCAACCTCTCCAGCACAAAATGCCAGAGGAGCTTCCCAGCAAACTGGCATGGCCCCACCAGCAGGGGAAGTGGGTGGTCACACGTCCCTCCCAGGCCCCCAGGGCTCTTGGGAACAGCTGACAGTGGCAGGGGACAGCTGTCCTGTCCCGGCAGGCGCCAGGCCCAGAGCGCGCAGGCGGCCGAACGGAGCCCCAGCCCCTGCGCCCCCGGCACTGCCATGCGTGGCCACGGCCTCCTCCTCGTCCTCTGCACCCTGGCAGGTAAGATCTGCCCATCCAGGGAGAGGCCTGGAGGGCACCTGGCTGCCCCTCACCTTTGCTCTTGGGGGTTTGTCACTCCTGGGACAGTGCCAGGCACCGCCCCAGCGGGCTGTGTGTGCTGGCAGCCCACTGCCTCCGTGTCCTGCCCTGGAGAGCGCCCTGGCTGAGCTGGGTGTGGGTGCCTGCACGCCTGGGCATCCCTTTCCCATGCACACACCCCTGTGCCTCCCCCCACAACGCGTCAGGTCTAGGGGCACCGGTGACCCCACTGTCTTCCCCCCGGGGTGTCACATGGCGTGTGCCCTCCCAGGTGTGGGTGGCAGGAACCAGGAGGAGAAGCTGTTCCAGGACCTCATGTCCAACTACAATCAGCAGCTACGCCCGGCCCGGGGGGATGAGGTCATCGATGTCTCCCTCAAGCTCACCCTCACCAACCTCATCTCCCTGGTGAGAGATTCCCCCCAAGTACCCCCAGTGAGACAGAATTTGCCCCCACACGTGGGGCAGAAGGCAGGGCACTAAAGCCATCTCCCTCCTTCCGTCCCTGCCAGAATGAACGGGAGGAGACCCTCACCACCAACGTTTGGATCGAGATGGTGAGACCCCTCCTATCTAGGCAGGATCACCCCCAGCTAGGTTTGCATATCAGGGTGGCACCCCATGAGGGGCTGTAACCTGCACCATCTTTTGTGGGCACCTCCAAATGTGGGCACCTCAATTTTGTGAGCAGTATAGTACAGGCAGCTCACAATCTCCTCCATCTTGGGGGGGCTCCATGACCCCTCCTCCTCATCTCTCCTTCTCCCAGCAATGGTCTGATTATCGCCTGAGCTGGGACCCTGAGAAATACGACAACATCCAGCTGCTGCGCGTGCCCTCCACCATGGTCTGGCTGCCGGACATCGTCCTGGAGAACAAGTAGGAGACAGGGTATTGGGGACACGTCCCCACATAGGGCTGGCAGCTGCCCCCCAGGCATGGTTTGGGGTGAGCCCATCCTTCTCCCCCCAGCATCGACGGGACATTCGAAATCACCCTCTACACCAACGTGCTGGTGTCCCCTGATGGCAGCATCTACTGGCTGCCCCCTGCCATCTACCGCAGCGTCTGCGTCATCCACGTCACCTACTTCCCCTTCGACTGGCAGAACTGCACCATGGTCTTCCAGTGAGCATGGGCACCATGGCAGCTCCTCCTGGGACACAGGGATTAGCGTGGGTTGCCCACCTTTGGCTCTGGTCAGATAAGTGCCACCTGCCTATCCCCTGTTACTTGGCAGGAGGCACCATGGAGAAGCCAAGCACCCCAAAATCAGAGCTGGAAGTGGCCAGCCTGACCTGCTGCCACACTGGCACCCTTTGCCCATCCAACTTGCTGCATGCCAGCCTGTGCCACCACCTCGTCCCTCCCTAGGTCCCAGACGTACAGTGCCAATGAAATCAACCTGCTGCTGACAGTGGAGGATGACCAGACCGTGGAGTGGATCGTCATTGACCCCGAGGCTTTCACAGGTAACACTGCAGCCACAAGGATGTCCCACCGCAGGGGACATCCAGCAGGTCTGCTGCTACCTTGGTGGCTGCCAAAAGCAGGGCTGCAGGGACTATTAGCAGCTCCCACCATTACATGGGCACTTAAGTTATTAGTGGAAGCGGGAGTGTGGGAGAGATTTGTTTTTCTAACCCCCCCCGGCTCGGGGCTCTTGCAGCCTGGCAGCTGCTGCCGGAGAGCACCGCTCCTGCAAGCTTGATTGATGCTGGGAACGTAGCTGTCATGGCCAAACAATGACGTTTTCCATCACATTTTAATTGCATATTGAAGGAACAAAATGCTTTTCGGGCAGCGAGATTTATTTTTTCATTACCGGCCTGAGTTGCGATCTTGACTGGGAAAAAATCTATCGCTCCCGCGGAGAGCAGGGGAGAGCAGTGTGCTGTCACCCAGTGTCATGCTTGGCTTCCCTCTGTGGCAATGTGGAAATGGGGAGATGGGGGGACCCCAGCCCCACAGCTGTAGCCCTAGGAACCCCCAAGGAGCTAAAGGTGCCCCATACATGCCCAGTTGCTCCATCCAACTGCTTTTCGGGGTATTTTCCCAGGCACCATGGCACATTCCACAGCACTCATCTTCCTCACAAGTGTCTCTAGCACTGTGCACAGCCTGGGTGCCCTGTGGGGCCCATTCCAATCACCAGTCCTCCCCTCCCTGGCTGGACTGTGGGGGGAGTGGAGGCCCAGTGTCCCCATGGGGACAGTGGCACTCACCTGGCACCATCACAATGCAGAGAACGGCGAATGGGCCATCAAGCACCGCCCTGCTCGGAAGATCATCAACTCGGAGCACTTCACCCCAGATGACATCCAGTACCAGCAGGTCATCTTCTACCTCATCATCCAGCGCAAGCCACTCTTCTACGTCATCAACATCATCGTGCCCTGTGTCCTCATCTCCGCCATGGGTGTGCTCGTCTACTTCCTGCCCGCCAAAGGTACACTGGGACCGTGCCCACTGCATGGGCATGGGGAGGTGCAGGGGGACAGCAACACTCCAGGAGGGGCTCCTCCTCCCCTCTGTGCGTGGGGACCATCAGTATCATCTTTCACCCACTCCTGTAGTATTTGAACTGGGAGGAGTGTGTAAATTTCTAGGTATCCCATAGTTAATGCCTCAAGGCAGGACTTGTCTCATTCAGCTTTTGGGTGAAGGTTTTTTGCCTTAGGAGGGCAATACCCACAACACTGCCCTGTGCCAAACTCTGCCTTTTCCCCTCCTTGGCAGCGGGTGGGCAGAAATGCACTGTCTCCATCAATGTTCTCCTGGCCCAGACTGTCTTCCTCTTCCTCATTGCCCAGAAGGTGCCTGAGACCTCCCAGGCTGTGCCTCTCATCGGGAAGTAAGTGACACATTGGGATAGGGGTGCCAGCCCTCTTGTCACTCTGTGCCAGGAGGGTCTCAGGTGCTGTGGAGTAGCCAGTGCCCAGGGACAGGACCCTGCGACAGAAATAATCCTCATCCCAGATGGGGCTGACACAGGGCTACCACTTGCCCCTATTTCACTGCCAGTCGCCAGTTTCTAGCCCAGGAGGGCACAGAGAAGGACCTTGCATGACTGTAATTCATAACCCAGCACCCCCCTGAGGCTCTGTGTCCCCTCCCCAGATACCTGACCTTCCTCATGGTGGTGACAGTGGTGATTGTGGTGAATGCTGTCATTGTCCTCAACGTCTCCCTGAGAACGCCCAACACTCATTCCATGTCCCAGAGAGTGCGCCAGGTACCTGCCATCATCCCCCTACGCTTTATACAGGGGGAATGGGATGGGTATTTGGGGATCAACGTGCCTTGGTGGCAGGTAAGGTGGCAGGCATGCCTTCATTGAGTGCAAGTTCTGGAACAAAGAGAAGGCCCCAGATATCCCCAGTGGACCACACTGTGCCACCAAGCCACTCCCAGCACTGGGACGCAGCAAGCGCCAGAATCCCAATAGCACCGTGCTCGAGGCAATGCCAGGGAAACCAGTCACAGCCACTGGGTGTTCTGGGAGGTGTGAGGGGGACAGATCCCCACAGGTGACACTGTGCCCAGGTGTTCCTGCACCTCCTGCCCCGTTACCTGGGCATGGCCATGCCAGAGGAGACCCCAGGGCCTCCGCAAGCCATCCGCAGACGCAGCTCCCTGGGGCTTATGGTGAAAGCTGATGAGTACATGCTCTGGAAAGCCAGGACCGAGCTGCTCTTTGAGAAGCAGAAGGAGAGAGATGGGCTGATGAAAACAGTGCTGGAGAAGATTGGTGAGTGACCCCAGAGGGTTGGCACCTCCCTGTGAAGTTGGGCTTTGGGCCAGGTGGCTGAGCATTTGCTGGTGCCTGCTGTACTGGCTCTGCTGCTCACAGGACATGGGCTGGAGAGTGGCAGCACCCAGGACTTCTGCCAGAGCCTGGAGGAGGCAGGACCTGAGATCCGTGCCTGCGTGGATGCCTGCAACTACATTGCCAATGCCACGCGGGAGCAGAACGACTTCAGCAGCGTGAGTCAGGGCTGGGGGGAGAGGGATCAGCATGGGGGGCAGTGGGTGCAGCCCTCACCCTTCTTGTGCCCTGGCAGGAGAGTGAAGAGTGGATGATGGTGGGGCAGGTGATCGACCGTGTCTGCTTCTTCATCATGGCCTCTCTCTTCGTGTGTGGCACCGTTGGGATCTTCCTCGTGGCTCACTTCAACCAGGCGCCCGCCCTGCCCTTCCCTGGGGACCCCAAGCTGTACCAGCCACAGTGATGCTCACAGGTGCCCACCGGTCAGGTGGAGGAGATGGGGGAAGGAGGAGCATGGGGTGCTCGTGCTGTGCTGAATGTGGAAATAAAGCCTCCAAGTCTTGCAAGCCTCCATGGCATCTCTGCTCCATGCCCACCCACCTCAGAGGCTGGATGTGCACCTTGTCCAGGCTGGCCACACACCTCTAAGCTGCACAGTCCTGTGAGATGAGACAAGGGGAAACTGGAGCAGACATTTAATGGGCCATGCAGCAGTGCTGGCAGCAAGACCCACATCACCCTGCTGCAAATTTACAAATTCAAGCCCAGGACAAATGGGAATACTGTCATCTCTGTCATGGCAGTGGTGCAGGAACAGCTACGGCTGCTCATTCTGGGGCAACAACAGATGGGATTGGTGGCACCTGCGTCTTCCCTCCATTTATGCTGACTGTGGGTCTTGGGGATAGCTAAAGTGCTGTCCTTGATGCCTAGCAAGCAGATTGAGGTGGAAAGACAGGGCCACCAGGCACCCAAGCACCCTCAGGGATGTGTGCCCCGTGCATCAGCACTACTCCCTCCCCCACCAGCTTTCCTTGCCCTATGGGATCATCTCTGTCAAGCACAGCCCCTTCCCCCATCCCAGCAATGCCACATCCCCCTGTGCCTCTCTGTGACCTCTGGGGCCCCCTGGCTTTGTCCCTGCTGGCAGGGGAGATGAGAGAGGTCAGCCTGGGAATGGTGGCAAGCAGCATCTGCTCCTCTGTGATGAAGCTCATGCCACCTGCGCCTGGCTCCCGGACGTGCATCAGCCTCACAGTCCCAGCACCGGCTGCCTCTGCTGCTGCTGGGAGAAAACCAGTTGGTTACTGCCCACAACTGCCCCGGCACTGCCTGGCAGGGGTGAGGGTGCTGTGGGCACGGATGGAGGAGGGAGGAAAACACACAGCAGCTGAGACATCACTGCTGGGATGCCTGCAGCCTGGTCATGGCCCAGAACCAGTGGGGCTGTGCCAGCCTGCCCTCTGTTTTCTGCAAGGTGCCTTTTCCTGCCCTATCCCTACGAGATGTGGTGGCCACAGCACCAGCACCAGTGAGTATGGAGCTCCCAGCCAGCACCTTGCAGGAGGTGGGGATGGTCAGACTACCTTAGCTGGGTCCTGCCCCCTGCCCGGGTCACCTCCTGTGGCCATGACCCAGGTGAGGTGACCAGGTCCTTGGCCACTCTGCTCCGGCCACGGTCTTGCAGTGAGTGATGGCACTGCACAGTACTCCTGTCCTGCCACAGCCGTGTCCTCTCAGTGGCTGAAGGGCCAGACCCTCCTAGCCCAGTGCCCCCAGCCCTTTAAGAGCCAGGAGCTGCCATAAGCTGCCCAAACCACAGCCCCCAAGCTCTCCATCCCCAAGAAGATGCAGTTAATGAGCTCTGGTCTGTCTTTGCCTGGCCATTTCCCATTGATTATGGAGTCCCTACTGCCCTGCTGCCAGTCTCCAGGGCCGGGCACTGTCACCTACCTCTTACCACTCCAGGGATGCTGCTTCTTCCAGTGAGCTCAGACTCCAGCATGTCCATACAGCACACATGGAAAGGGGTCAGCTCTTCCAGCCTGCCAGGAGCACACGACCGAGACCACACTCTCCATCATCTCCAAGCAGTGGTTTTATGAGCCCTCAGGAGATCTCTGTGGTTTATCATTCCAGAGACAAGAACAAAAGCAAGAGCTGTGTGTCCTAGATCTTGGGCAGCCGATGTGCCTTGCAGGATCTGGCAGGGGAACCTTGCAGGTCACCCTCTGAGGTTATGGGGGAAGTGCAGTGAGAGGAAATCTCCCTCAACCCAGGATCAGCCTCAGGTGCCCACAGTCCATTAAGAAGCACTAAGACAAGGCAATGTCATCCTCCAACTGCTCCCCCTCACAGAGAGAACTCCCTTCTCTGTGGGCTGGGAAGAGCCATCAGCCCCCATCAGACCAGAGACACCATCAGCCCACCACAGCTCAGCATTCCCTTGGGAATTCCCAAGGGAATGCTCTTCTTTGGGCTCCAGGGCTCAAAGCTCTTCCAGTTTCCCCAAAGGCCATTTTGCAGGGTTTTAAAGGTCAAGGGTGTTCAAAGGACACCCTCTGGGATAAGAAAAGCAGGAAAGGCCTTGACTCACTGAAAATTTGGGGTTCCCACGGTTAGAGGTTTCCTTCCTGAATTAAGAGGAACTGAAACCTTTTTCTAGAGCACAACAGAAGTTCCTTCCCAAACAACCTCATGCCTGTGTTTTCACCATTCTCATCAGCAAGTCTCAACAGACCACGAACCAAAAGTCCAGCACAAAACCAAAGTCTGGCTCCATCCCCCTCTGGGCTATAGAAGGCACCTGGTGCTTGGCACTGATCAACCACTGCCTTTCTCCTGACCTCAGGAAAAGTAACCTTAAAGAGGACAAACTCCACACCCAGCCAGCTCGCTCTCCTCAGGGCTCAGCAAGAGGAACCTCTGCTGAGTTCCTCTAACTCTCAACCATGGGGGCAGTGGGAGGAGAGGAACAGCCTCCCCGGGAAGGGCTCTTCCACAGCTCACTCATAAACCGTACTTGAGGGCGAGCACAGCAGGACCACGGCATTTTCAGATTTAATAGCAAGCCTGCACTCATCAGCAGCAGCTTAGACAAGGGGTATCAGAGGCGAGAAGTGGGCGAGTACACGAAATAACAGAGGTGGACATGACGCACAGCTGGGCACAACAACAGGACTAAAGCCCCAAGTGATGTCATCTGCAAAAACCTAATGTGCTGTGAATAAAAGGAACCTGCAGCTAGTATTTCAGCCCTGCCTTGTAAGGCTATTTTTGCTTAGATTGCCAAAATGCAATTACAACTAAATCCCCCCTAACAAATACTGGAGAGCAGCAGGGGAGAGTTGTACTTAAAAGGAATCTTAAGTAGCAGCCGTAGTAGTACCTGCTCGCAGCAGGGAAAACAAACTGTGTCTGGGAAAAGAGCATTTGGTTGAGAGCTGGTGACAAAGAAGTACCAAAAGCAGGAGCAGGACCACAGGTTTCAAGAAACACAGAGAGGGATGCCATTACAGCTCGGGGAACAGCCCTGCACCCTGCCCAGCCAGGTGCTGACTGCCTGACCATGGCAGCACTTAAGTCACTGCTGACAGTGCAAGGAATGTCTCCAGAGACAGCCTAGAACTGACACTCTCAACGAGGAAAACAAACCCTTCAGAAGACTGTTTTAAATTGTTTTCTCTGACAGTCCTGGCTGCTTTCAATCTAGACTTCAATAGTAAGATAAAGAATTTGCAATTGGAGTCATGAGGCTGAAGGTCCCCCAGGCTCCAGGGCTGGTGGTAATTGTCCCAGACATGGGCTGCTGGCTCTGCAGTCACGAGCAGATTGGCCCAAGCAGCCCCTTCTCCTGGGGGACTGCAGAGAGCACACGGAACAGAGATGTGCCCCATCACTGGCCACAGCCTCCCCTCCTGGGCCCAAGGCAAAGGCTCCATTAAAAATGAAAGGCAATTGTGCGAGTCCCCAAGGAAAAGGAGAAAAGGCTGGAGCTGTTAATGAGTACAATTAGTGTTGTAGTCAAGCAAAATCAGAGGAAATAATTAGCTCCTATTGTTTCCGTGGCATCCAAATTGAAGCCATGCTGTCTTTCCAGGCAACAACCCATCATTTGAGGCTCACCCCAGAGGACAGGGGGTCACTCCCAGCCCCTCTTCTGGTCACAGCTGTCACGCAGATATGAGCAGCAGGCTGGGCCATCGCCCTCTCCAGCTAAACCCACTGGGGGCCCAGTTTCCCAGGTGGCCAGAGACTTGCAAACCCCAGTGCACACCAGAAGCAGGCTTGGCCCTGAACTCAGCCAGTGCTGCTGGCTCTCCACCGAGACAGAGTGAAGGCAACGATACCAAACACCTCTTTGTCCTGGTTTAAGGGAAGGTCACATCCCTCTCCGTAACAAACAGGGGTGGGTGCAAAGCACTGCTAACCTGGGAGTATAAAGAAGAGGCAAAGGTAAAGCAAGAAGCCTAGAGAAACACCACCCCACTGAATTTCAGACAGAGCCAAAAAATGAGAGACTAAAAGAAACAAAGAGACCCAATAATTTATTGGCAGAACTGAAAAGGGGCATTTGAAAACCACAGGGCTGACTCTCAACTGGGATGCTCCTCCCAGCTGCAGAGAGATTTATAATACTGGTATCCCTCAGCAAAAGGCTCTGATGTTGAGGCAGAATCCCAGAGATCCTGCGTGCCATGTAGAGAAAGACAGGAAAGTGCTGCAAGATGCGGCCCCAAGGGCCCGCTGCTAATTGAAAGGCTGCCTCCCGCCCCACTGCTAAAAAAAAGTTTGTGTAAGACAAAATCGGCCTCTATTGTCACCGCTGCTGGAGGGCTTCAGATGGATCCTTCCCCCAGGGAGGAGTGCGAGAGTGGCCCATGAGTCCCTTCAGAGGTCGGAGGGCACTCTCAGTGCTTTCAACACGGAGAGAGGAGCTTAGTGCCAACTCTTGTTCTCACAATGTGATTTTTGTGTTTCGAAAGCTTGAATTATCCCTGGAAAACAGAGGGAAGGGAAAAAAAAGCGGTTAAAGATGTGCATTCCTTCAGATCACAGCACCTCCCCTTTCTCCCCACCACAGCTACCGGTGTTGCCATCCCAGTACATCACTCAAAATCAATGCTTGTTAAATCTCCCATGCAGATCTTCTTCTTAACTACAGACTTCTCATACAAGTCATCTGTCACTCCAGAACATTTGGAACAGAGGGACATCCTGGTTCATGCTCATTCAACGAGAAGAACAAAATGTAATCTTCTGTGAGCAAAGCACATGATAGAATGTGGAAACCTCCCTGATGGATTCTGGTGTCTCAACAACTTGCAAGGTTCTCTTCCTTACCAAACATTTATCTTGGGGATTCTGCTTGAAGCACAAATATACTATCAGACCAACCTCCCCCTGCCTCTGTCCCTCGTATTCACTCATACTGTCAACAAGTTTAGCTCTCTGATCTCTCCTACCTTAATAGAGTATCTGATCTGAAAAGGGTGTTTCCCTCAAATTTAAACAGAAGAGTTTCTTCAGCAGCTTCTACTCACTCATGAGTATAGCCACAAGCCTCAGGGCTACTGACCAAGGCAGGAGTGCTGGTCTACAACCTTCCTCAGTACAGTCCCATGGCACTGCAGCAATTGAGGATGGGGCAGGACACAGAAATCTGTCATTCACAGGCTGCTTACTGCCAGCCTGTGAGGAGCAGCAGCAACAGGCAAAGGGTATTTCCACGTTGATAGGTGGTGTGTTGGAAACAAAGGAGATTACAATTACTTTGAGAGGATAGGTTTGGCAGCTCTTCCCATAAACAGGGACAGGGCTGTAAGTTGCTCAAGCCAAAACATTTAGGGATGCCCCAGGACATACCACACCAAATGGTTGAAGAGCAAAGGCAGCAACTTCAGCAGCAAGGTGCTGTGCAGGACTGTGAAATTCCACTCAAACCCTTGAGCTATCATTGTGTGCTGCCAGGAGCTGCATGGCAGCTGTACCAGCACAGGCTGGAACACCTCCAGGAGGTGGGCAGGAGAACTGGAAGAGCAGAAGCAAGTAAAAACCACTTTTTAGAGTTAAAAAAAGTTACTCTGCTATGACAGCAAAAACCATGCTAGAGGCCATTTGCAGAAGAGCAGGGTTCACCTTTGCACTTGCCAGAAGAGCAGGCTAGGCTGCCATCTGGGAATGTGATCCAGGATTCATTAACTGGATTCTAGTTAATTTGCATCAATGGTTTGGCTCTCTGTCCCATACTGGACTTTACCCTGTGCCATCTACCCCAGAAGGACAGCACACGTTTAGGTAGCTCTTTAGTGGACAGATTTTCCCTACATTTGCCCTCCTTTTGCCTTGACTGGGATGCCCCAGGCCCTCTGCTCATCCCTGCTCAGCACAGGCCACCCACTACAGCTGAGAGCTAAATTAACTCTGTCACTGTTTTCCTGTACCCTTGGCACATTTGCTGCCTTCAGAGCCTGGCATGTTATGAAGTGAGCTGGTTTCCTCTTCTGGAAGGACACGTGAATGTCATCTAACAATAACAACGCTACACCAAGTGCCTGTGTATTTTGTAAACACTGATCCTCACAAAAAGCTACACCTGAGAGGAGAGAGAGGTATTATTTTCACCCACGACTTCAGAGCAAGCTATGGGAACACTGCTTGCCCAGTGCTGTTGAAGGAGGTTTTGGGATCCCCAGCAGCTCCTCAGAGCTCAGCTGTGTTGGAACAGCTACACTCCACTGCCCAGTTATAGGAACTGGGCAGTGTAAATGCTTCCTTCCAGTAGATTCCTCTGCCCTGGCACTCAGCAATCCAGTGATCCCACTTGGCTACAATCAACCCAACTCTCATGGCCAGGCCTCTTGCTGGCTCCTCTTAAGGGGCTGCTATCAGGCAAGTGGGCACTGCAGGGAAAAGCAATCTGAGCTGGGAGGCTCCCAGCAGCCTTGGGCTCACCTTGGCTATCTTCTCTGCACGTCTTGGCTCACTCTTGGCTCACCAGCAGTAGAGGGTGGTTGTCTCATTAGCCACAACATTATTATTTCCACCTACAGTAGCTGCTGGGTGTCCTTCCTGAACAAGTTTTTATTGACCAATTAATTTATTCTGTTAAAGAGCTGTGTGTAAGGTGCCTGGCTCAGTGTCCATCACCTGGATGTGCTTAGGATTCATTTACCACTCCATACGTGCTTACAGTCAACCCTGGGCAACACACCCAAGCTGAAGACATACCTCTCAGCTTCCTGGGACCAGGTCTGGGATACAAGTGCCTCAAACTGAGGAAGGACACAGCAGTAAAATAGCACACAGCACCTCAACAGAAAATGCTGGTGTCTGGTCAAAAAAAAAAAAAAAAAATTAAAAATAATTTTTACCTTTGGAAAAGAATAAATAGCAGAATGGGCCCACCATCAGGCCCATAAGGCAAGAAAACATGCCAGCCCATGGGAAGAAGGTTGGAAGCTGAGAGGTATGTCATGAAGTCACATAGGAAGAAAGATGAGGCCCTACCCTGGGTGTGACAGAGGGAGGGGGAGCGTTCGATCAGCGGCCACTGCTGTTCACCAGGCCATGAAACTCCTCCCAGGCCCTGGCAAGCCAGAGGGAAAACAAAATGAAATAAAAACAAAAAAAAAAAAAAGCACTTCAGATCAAAGGCTTCTTAACTTTTAACGAGAGCAGAAACATTCAATGACGTTTGAAAGGCACTTGTCTTCAGAGAGCAAGGCAACATTCTCTGATAGCCCTAGTGGATAGAAGCATCCTTAAAATCCAGCCAAACATCTGACAGCACAAGGCAGCTTTAGCGTTCTGCACAGACACGAAGCGTTCCCACTGGCTGCTAGGGATAAAGCCACATTAATACCCAGAGACAGGTATGACCTTCCTAGTCACAAATGGAATATCCATTTCCTATTGCTCATAAAATAGCCCACGGTACGTCTTTCTGGAGGATTATCACATTCCTTGGCTGGTTGAACTCAGCCAGTTACTGGCCTCATGCTTTGCCACATACTGCACATGCAGGTAATCCCCTCCCAAAAGGGGCTTCTTTTAATGCCATACAGCTTCATTCTTATGCAATTTTTTGATCAGGCAGCAGAATTCAATTGTTATTAGGAAGTCTCATTTCCTATTGTAAACCTGTGCTGTAAATGATGACCCAGTAAAAATATCCCAACTATTTGAAATGAAAATGTTTTTAGATAAGTTAGAGGGACAGGCCCAGCACTGCATTCCCTGGTGGAGAACGTTACTGACGGATGAAGGCAGCAGACTGAAAAATTGCTGTCGGTTTTATGAAGGCAGCATACTGAAAACCCTCTCAGGGAAAACATGCTGAGGTTAATGTGAGCATGACTATTATCTTCTAGGATCAGAGACATCAAAGAACCTCATAGTTCACCGTGCCCAGCAAAACAGTACTGGTGCCTACAGCACATGCCAAGCCATTCTCTGAAGCCACAGAGTCCCATGGAGCTGGAGGGACCTTAAAGAGAACCCAGGTCAATCAAACTCAGACCACCCTCTAGATTCTTTTGCTGGTACTTCTCAGCTACTTCACATTCGGTTTTGTGCATCGCCTCATCAGGCCACTGCAACACAACAGGAGAGTCCAGAAATGGAAACCCTGTGTTAGTCAGCACCTGTGCCAAAACCAGACCGCCAGCCTGGCTCTTATCTGAGCCTCAGAGTCAAGCTCCCAAGTAGCATTTGCAAATGCAGCCCAGGTGTCACATGCACTTTCCCAGGAAGTCATAGCCCAAATAAACCCAGACCTTGGGGTTCAACAGCCTCTCTCCAGAAGAAAGTTAGGAAGAAGAGAAACTCTGAATCTGAAGCTCTCTTAGTTGTTGGTAATCTTTGCACATTTCCAGACTTGTCAAAAACTCTGCATCTTCATGTCTTCCCTCCAACCTCCCCTCTATCTCTACTACATTCCCATCACCCACAATCACATCTCTCTTTCTTCTCCCTTAGCTCTCCCAAACTTGTAACTTCTCAGCAGAAAGAACACAAGGGCAGATTACTTGTCAACATAATCGATAATTTATTACCCCTTTCACACTAAGGAGTTCCTTGTTCCAACATCCCAATAACATCATGGCACAGTCCTTCATCTCTGTCCTCACAGAGAAACAAAGCTCTTCCAGCCAAGAATTTTTAATTCAAGACCCTCATACATATTATAGTACTAATGACTCCAGCTATCTGCTGACTGGACTGAAAAAATCCACCAGGATGTGTCTGCCCTAATGTACCTAAACTACACTAGGAGAGCAAACTGCTCTCCTTCCATACTGAACAAGGCTGCCAGTTAATTTCATCTGGCAGAATCTTTATGACCTGTGACATGCCAAAGGCACAGTGCCAGAGAGTCTAAGAGGTTATTTCTATGTATAGACATTCTTAGTACCTTATTGCCATACTGTCTGCACAGCGATCAGATACTCAGTGAATTGATCCCCAACATTTAGATTATTCCCACTGAACAGATGGGAAAAGGAAACGTTAGCAAGCTAAATAAAGGCAGCCAGAGCTGTTCTTCCACACTCACTCCTGATCCACAACTGCTGAAACTTCCTACCTTCTTCCTCACTGCCCAGGGTCAGGACCCAGACAGGGTTCCCTTTAGCCCCAGCAAGTAAGCTGGAGAAAAAAAAAAGAGAAAAGAAGCCACTATGTCCCCAAAAGGGAAAAAACCCCAAAAAAACACCAAGAAAAAAAAAGAGAAAGACTCCAGCAAAAAGAGGAAGAGCAGTCTTAGCTGCTTCAAGGGGCTTTCCAAATCATCATTGTGCAAGCAGCATAACTGTTTTCTGCAAACATCCTCAATTAAATCCTAGCAGTTTGTTTCCAGTACTTCTCTGTGCAACCCTGCTCCTTACCCTCTCCTTCCCCAGCTAGGAAAGGATTCAGAGAGCTCAGAGTGCACTTATGGTACCTTACAAAGGGCACCAAGGTCTGTCTCTTTTGCCAGCCCATGAGGAACCTTCCAGCACAGTGACCACTCACGACCCTCTGCAGGTGTGCACAGCAGCACAGCCTCTTTTTGGGTGTTTCTCCTGGGATTTGTTCACAGCCAGACAGGAACTTTGTGACTAACAGCTTTAAAAAAAAAATTTAAAAAAAATCTAAGAGTCTTCTAGCCTGAAATAATTCTGTCACCTCTCTGGCAGTACCTGTAGCAAAGGCAATATAACACAACTAAATAAACACAACTAAACTGACCTCCTTGAAAAAAAACCAACCATGAAATAAATAGGTAACAGGCACTTCTTTGGTAAGAGACAGGCCACCAAGATAAGGAAGCCTTTCACAGAGTCATGGACACTCCTGAATAAAGCATATTATGTTGATGGAGAATGAATCAATGAATCCATCAATTCACAGACTTGGTCTATGCAAGTGCTCATAGACTTGCAGCACCTGGAAACATTATCTGGAGAATGGAGTGATAAATGAACGAAGCCATTCATTCAGTATTAAAAAGATTCAGAGGAAGAGGACAACTATCAGATCTGGAACCTCACTGCTCTCCTCTAGATTTTATTCCTGCTCTCAGACTTGAACGGATGAGGGTGAAACAATGCAGCTCTAGAGCTGGCAAGACCCAGTGGAACTTGCCTTCTCCTGGCAGGCATCAGACAATGTGTGAGGGTCCCATCTGCAAACCATTTCTCTTTAGGCAAGGTTAACCCTGTCCACTCCATTTAAGACACAATAAAAGGCACAGGTGAAACAAGCAGAGCAGCAGCACTAAGGAGTTCTCCTAAGGTTCTGGAAATTAGCAAGCAAATGGAAACCAGTGCTACAAAACCACAACAGTTACAGGATTAGCTGAACTCTGCTGTGACAAGGGAGACCTCACAAGCACCCACCAGCTTACTGTCTCATAAACACTGATCTTCTTGCCCAACACCTGCCACTTCCACAGGGATTTCTCTTTGTAATTCCTCACATTTTTGGCCATTTTTCTCTTTTTCTCCTGAGAACTTCACCCCTGCAGTCTTCTTATAGTGCTTCATTCCCTCCATAGGATATCCTCTTGTTTCCTACCTACCATATAGTCTGAGGCCATTTCCTCCAACTGCCTGCAGTGAAATGAACCCAGTGCCAGCTCTATTAAGATCAACTATTCTTCTCATTTACTCGAGCCATCCCATTAGTTATCACTGGTGACTTTGAAAGGAAAGGATAGTTTTATACCCTGCTCAGCTCTCACTGCAGCAGGCACTTACGAATAAGCCAAGCTTTGTTTTCAGAAAAAGCAGCCTTGCTTTAGAGCTGACAGGACAATCCATAACGTCTCACAGCAACCAAAACGTTTCCCCACCAGCCTGCTCTGTGGCAGCTTCCTGATGGCCAACGCTCTGGTCTCTTCTGGCACTGGAAGCAGTGTCGCTGAATTTTCCTGGGATTCCTGAATGATATTGTGGGTGACAGCTCTCAACAAAGGAGATGGTCACTGACCACACAGTTATCAGTGTAGAAAAGCAAGGGTGATAAGCCCAGGCAGAGCAAAGACATACGCAAGGCAGCCATAAACCTCCTGCTGCAATGCTCAAAGTCAAACGTGAAAGTGATCACTTCCCCTCCACCCCTCTCCCCACTGCAGATACCTGAATCTTTTCAGTGGTTCTGCTGAGACATGGCCAGGCTGTGGTGGGCAGCATTCTGCTTTCAAAAAAGTGCACCTGCTATGGCAGCAAAAGAGGTTGGGTTTTTTTCCTTTAATTCCAAGCCACAGGAAGCACCATCGTCCATAAGCCACTGTCACTTCTGGACCTTGTCACCTCCAAGGTTAACAACACTGATGAACTGAACCTATTAAGTGGTTCACTGCATCTGAGTGCTCCTCTCTCAGTGCACCTCTGGGGGAACAAAGAGAAGCAATTTCCTCTCCAGATACTGAAACAAGGTAGCCCACAAAATGTCACGTATGTTCTCTTCGGGTGCTCAGTGCTCTAATGCTTAAGGTACTATAAATCCCCTTGGAATTATGCAGAGTCCAAGATATTGTTCTACCTCTCTTAGCAAGATTGGGAATTCATACAGACTAGGCTGACCCTTCTACTCGCTGGGATTTAGGCAGCTTGTCAATATCACAAGCAAGAGAAAGGACAAACACAGGAAAATTACAATGAAAGATCTGCTTATCTAGCTAAATGCACAAGCCCCACCACTGAGAGCAGGAAGGACAGAATGCAGAAGAGCTCCTTGGAATAGCTGTGACGCAACAGGTTCCTTTCAGATGCAGCTTGGCAGCAGCACCACGTTCTGAAACAAAGGGGCTGCAGCCTCACTGACAACTCATGAAAAATGGTGTACAGAAATGATTTAATATGAAATACATCATCACAAAAGGAATATACGAAACCTGAAGCACAGGGCTCAGGTTCCACAGTGAGAGGCACGCTAGCAATTTCTACAGAAGCATTCATTTACAGTGTGTCAAAAGCTAATCCAGGTCAATTCACTACCTAAAAGTCAAGGTTTTGAGAAATGCATGTTCTTTTCTTGCTAAGCATGCTCCCTTCCCTGAAGCACAATCAATGCCAATCAAACCCCGCACATGAGCAGAGCTCTAGTGGAGAGATGCAGCCCATACAAATGAAAAATGCCACAAGCCCCCCTCAAAAAGGCAGCCCTGACAAAGCCAAGAGCACAGCTCTTCCATTAGAGCTTTTCATGAAACACAGCCAGAGTGTGAATACAGAGTGCTGGCTAGAAAGCCCTCCCGAGTCATAAATCACATGGTACATGTGCAGCATAAGTGGAGTTTATTCATGACGGACAGTATTTCAACAGGACTTGATAGATGGGCAAGGAAAAGGAGCCAGACTTCATGGAGGATAGAACTAGTTATACAAGACATTCTTTATTAGTGAGAGAGCCTTAATGATACGAAGTTAAGCCTAGCAGAGTCAGACTGAAAGCTGGGGCTGTCCTGCTCTTCTCTGTCACAAAGCAGTCACCATCAGCTCTCTGCAGCTGCTGCCCCTTGCTGCCTGCTGGTACTTGGGAAGAGAGGCACAAGAAGTTGGTCCGTGCATCACTACACAGGAACTCCACTGACAGCAGTTCTGCTCTGAATTTACACTAGTGCCTTTGGAAGGAGATGCTGGAAAGCACTGCAATCAGACTGCTGCAGCCCCAGCGAGGCAATGGGAAAGAAGGGGCTTTCATGAGGCCCTGCGTGGCAAAAGGTTAATTGCTTACCTGGCTGTGACATCATCAAAGCAATTCCTGACTAAGCCTCACAACCACAGAAGAATGAGGGGGGAGACAAGCCAGTCAGCCTCTACTTAAGAACTGCTCCCAGCTGTAATCTGAGCTACTAAACTTGATACCTCCAACACCTGTTACTCTCAGACAAGCTCATTTTGCATCACACGTCAGCAGCACGAAACGAAACTTGGATGCTATGCAGGAAGAGAGGGGCAGCAAGCACAGCCTGTTACACTGGTGTAGGGAAATGAGGCCACACCACTGGATGACCATCACTCAAGGCCTTACACCTGCCAGAGCAAAAGCAAACATTGCTACAGCGGCATTCCCTGTGCTAGGAAGTGCTGGTGGAGAGAGCTCACAAGGGAAAGGCCACATCATTCCCATTCTACACTTGCTATAATGAACCATCACCACAGCTGAGGACAGCTGGCTCCGTACACAGCTTTTTACTAGAGAGACTGAGAGAAGTCCAACGCCTCCCTGCTCTCACCACAAAGCCGCATCACCACAGCCCGCAGTCTGCTGAACAGGAAGGAGTAAAACACTCTGTTGTGTGTCCACACCAGCACGTTGCTATTTCCCTGCATGGACAGAGAGTCCGTAGTGCCCTCTCCTGGCAAAAAGTGCATGAGAAATGTTAGTGGCAAAATCAGAGAAAAAAAAAAAGTCATCTTTTGCCCTTCTCTTTCCCACACACACAGGAGGGAGGGCCACATGGAACACTAGATGCCTACAGGCAGTTTCAACGAGATTTCTGTATAATCATAGAGACCCACACCCAAAATTGGAAGCTAGCTGTCTGCTAGAACCAGGATTGATCCCATCAAACTGTCTGACAGCAGATTGATGACAGGGTGATTATATGGAAAGAACAAGCCAGCATGAGGAAAGAGTCATGAAAGATACTTGCACCTTCATTACAGGCAAGATTAGAAAGCTCTCTGTCCCCGATCAGTGTCTTATTAATTTGTTTCACTCCTTTTTCTGTGTGCACCATTTCAAGTATTAATTTAACCAATAAGACCTAATCAGCGTATTGGTTTATAATACACTTAAGGAAAAAAGAAACACGACATATTACTCACCTCAAACTAATACCTATAGATGCAATTTTTCGTCACTTTGTGGAAATAAAAGTCACCCTGAATGGCCTGACATGGTAAAGCTATAATACATTTATTTAAAAATACAGCTGTGCTCTCTGTGTACCATGATCTTCTAGTCTTGTTAAAGAGCCTCTGTCACCAGGGCCTGGAAGACTTAATATATGACGTTTATTATGATTAGAAATCATTTGTACAGCACTGTAAATTCACACAGCACTTTCCCAAGACCATTTATAAGTCTAATGGCACTATAAATCCCTGTTAGCTTCCGCACTTTATTCCCCAGAATCTCTATTTATTCAAATGATTCGACCCCCCCCCCCCGCTGCAATCTTGTCTTTGAATACATCGAGCCACGGTCCCACCCTGGGCTGCCCATCACCCAAGCCGAGTGGATTGCTAAAACAACCCTGGATCGTACATTTCAACAGCAAAAGGTTTTTGCTCGTAGAAACCCGAACACCCACGACAACAAGACAGGAATTTGGCTTTCCAAAGCGCGCTGGCAACAACCGCCGCTGTTTGCGCTCGGGTTTTGCGGGAACGGGGCCCTAACGCACGCGAGCGCTTCTGCCGACGCCCGTGCCGTGCACCGAGCTGCTCGAGCACACATGCAACCTGCAGCACCCCCCTGGCCAGCAGCACACGTACTTGATGCTGTCGGTGTGGGTT
This sequence comes from Regulus satrapa, assembly GCA_013396955.1. Taxonomy (NCBI): domain Eukaryota; kingdom Metazoa; phylum Chordata; class Aves; order Passeriformes; family Regulidae; genus Regulus; species Regulus satrapa. The sequence goes on along the minus strand of VWZN01005863.1, from coordinate 251,924 downwards.
TTATATTCCATGATGGTGTTGGGAGGTAGGTTGAGCACTCTTCGTAGCGTGTCGCGTATCCGGGCTGTCGTGGCCTGGTCGCTGGCTGTCTTGTTCCATATGGAGATGATGTCCTCCTGCAGGATGGAAGGAGGGAGGGAGGGAGAGAGGGGTTAGCACGGGGTGCTTGTTGCAGCCCTGCCACGTGGAAGCACGTGCCAGCTCTCAAAAGCACTCACCTGGAATCGGACAGAGACGACGGCCCCACAGATTTCTTCCCCCACCATGAACTGCTCTCCCAACATGGCCAGAATAAGATTCTCCCAGCACCGTGACGCTAAGCCCTTCCGCAGACGGATAATCCATTTACCACCATTTTTGTTGGCATCATCCTAGGGAGAGGGGGGAAACAAATTCATTTGTTTTCTCCTAGCTATTTTTCTGCTACTCACAAGACAGCAGAGCCACGAGCAGGAGCAGATGTTGATTAGGTGGGGCAAGAAAGGTATTTGCAAGCAAAAACATTTTATTTCACTTCTCCCCCCATATAAGCAGAGGAAAAACCACTTACTTAGAATACAAAGTACTTGAAACAATGGTCCTCAGCCTTCCAGACAAAGTCCTATGCTCTGATGACTTGAGTTCTAGAGTTTTGATCCCACTGGCAAAGACTAACACCAGCCTACCAATCTGCACAAACAGACCCAGAAGCAAGGACTTTACTCCTAAACCTGAGGCTGATTCACCATTTGTCTAATCCCCTGTATATGTCATTCTGCTTGCAAAAAAAGATCCCTGTAAAACAAGAGAATCCCCTCATCACAGAGCATGAAGGCCGGGAAAGACTTTGCAAAATGGTATTTTAAAAGCAAGAGAAAAATTGATAAACATTTTCCTTCCACATTTCCAGGAATGGGCTCACAAGCTGTGTTGCAGAAAGAACCGTCCTGTTCTCTGAGAACTACTGACATTATCACACATCATACAGCTGAATGTTTGCTCCAGACTGGTGACCCAGGGAAATAACCAAAATTAGGGGAGAAAGTAAAAGAAAATTTTATGCTAAGCACCTAGTCATCACCTCAATATTGTGATTTTGAATCTTGAAGCTGACAAAGAGCTGGAAACTGCTACAGCCTCCCCTGCTCCTCAGAACGCACAGCTATGTCAAAGAGCAGCTCCTCCTCTGTGCAGAACACTGTGGCATTCTCTGGTACAACACTGCAGCTGGGAAATCTTACAAGGTGAGAGGGGAACAAATTCCATCCAAAGCTGAAGACAGAGAGGTAGGAACAAGTCAAAGAGGTGGCAGTTAGGAAGGGTAAGGGAAGACAGGCCTAGGACAGAGATAGAGAACAAAGGATGGCTCAGAGGGGACTGCACAAAACAGGACATCCCTCTCCAAATCCCCAGCAAACCCTCTGCCAAGCTGGGACACACCTTGAAGGTACCAGGAAAGGCAGCCCAACACTTCTTAATGAAATAAAGTTAATTGCATTTTAGCCTTAAATCTTCTCTAGGGCTCAGATAAAATGAAATATTTGTCTGCTCTCTCAGAGACAGCAAGTGCTAACGAAGCAATCCTGAGGAAACATGGAAGTGTCAGCCTAACAGCAGCATGCACCTGACTGCTACTTTTCAGGTATGTCCTGGACTGAAAAGAAAAGACATCAGCTCCAGACAAACCTCAAAGCATGACAGGAGCCATCCAAACCAACACAAGTTCTGGCAATGTGGCAGAATCCTGGGAGAAGCAAACTCGTTAAGTACCCTTGTTTTCCAAGCTGTGAACATCACAGCCTTTAGACTGGGAGTTGGATTTAACTCTTCAAAGCTTCCACAATGACTAATGGGCATCAGAAGAGAGTGATATTGCTAAAAATATCTCAAAGTTGGCTTAAACAGGTTCAAGGCTACAGAGAGAGCAGTGATTGGGAGGCAGATGCTGTATCACGTGCTTTATGGTTGTTGTTAGTTTTCTTTCAGGTTAAACAAGCTTTGGTTCAGTCAAGCATTTGATTTTCCTTCACCAGAATAATAATGATCTGCAGCCCACCCAGTAAATCACCAGGCAACATTATGCTTAGTGCTTCTGACTTTACCAGAAAAGGCACAGATGGATGCAGAATAAGACCAGAGCTACACACAGGCACTTGTGTACCTATAAAAATGACAGTAACTAAGGGTTGGTTTGGAAGAGAAAGAAGCATAAACAAAGCCCTACAAAGGATGCAGCAATGGAAGGCCAGAAGTGAGATCTCAGGTCCTCTTCTAGAAATATAAGAAGGAAGTAGGGCCAGAAGAAAAAAAAAACCAAAGAATCTCTCTACCTCCATCTTAAAATGTCTACCAGGAAATGCTTTATAGAAATTCTGGTATCATTAACTTGGGGACTCTCTGGTCAACACATTATCTGAGCAACTTGCTCACCGGGAGCCCAAAGAGGGTTAAATGTTTTATATAAATAGTATTTGCCGTAACTGGCTATAAAACACCTTGCTTAAAATAATTGCTAACGAGGGTCACAGATAAATTTCTCAGGACCAAGCAGTATAATTAGGTTCTTCAGAGAAACACATAAAATCCTCATATTGTGAATGCTATTGGTTATTGCTGGAAGCAGGCCAGGAACTGGAAGAATGATTTTCTGGGCAAAGAGTCTTTTAAAATTCTTTTAACAGATTTGGGCAGAAATAGAAGCAAACTGAAGTAACCTGGAACAACAGAAAAAAAAAAAACCCCAAAACAAACTAACAACAAAAAAGTAACAACAGCAATAAAAAAAGAAAAGCAAATAGCAAATAAAAGGCAAAGTTGTTTTTCCATTTCCAGCTCTGCGTGCAGGCTTTTAACCATATGCACCTCCTTGACTGAAAAAAGAAGAGTTGGTTTTTAGAAGCTTTGTTGAATCCCACTTGGAGAAGTCCAGTCCTTCCAGAGGAAAGGCCTGCACTGCTGTCACTGGAGGCAGCCACAAGGGCCGAGCACCTGCCCTGGGAGGCACAGAGCTGAGATGGGGGAGCCCCTCCACTGGCACTGGCAGCTCAGCAGCCTCTGTGGAGGTACAGCCAGCAACTTCCCCCTCTTCCCTCTCTGGCAGCAGGAGTGCTTCGTTACATGGGACAGAGCTCTGAGGACAAGTTTACAGGAAACCCAGACAAAAGGATTTCACCCGAGAGCATTTAATGGAGAGGCATTTAATGACAAGAGTCCCTCCACTGTAGCAGGTCCCTTCAAAATATTATGGGAAAATATCAAGGCAGAAATGAGAGCTCCAACTCACCTCCCACATGGGTTTGATGCCCTCTTTGAAAAGATGGAAGTCACTGTGGCCTGTCAGGTCCCCAGGACGTACCATGTGACTGTAAAACCGCCAGAACTGTTCCACCTGCAACAACACCAACCACACAATGAGGCTGCTCAAACCCTTCACAGTCAAGATTTCTACAGAAACGGGCTGCCATTTTTACACCAGCTCTCCAGAGCCACCCTCCCCTCTTCTGCTCTCCTCTCTTGTCACCAGGGGGTTATTAGGCAACACAAAAAGCAGCAGTAGTGTGAGAGTTTGGGTGCCTGTTTCTGACTGGCTCCATTTATCACTTCCATTAAAACATTCAACAGGCGTCTCTAAAGACTCAGTGTCTGTCTGAAGAAATCTGTGCCAAGATAATGGCTGCTCTGGAGAACAGTTCCAAACATCTTTTAACTCTACTGCCCAAATTTTCAATCATTGAATAAGTGTCAAATGCATCAGCCACAGCCAAGCCTCTTTACCCTGCATAACCATTGCTCTCTGTGACCATGGAAACTGCAGAAGCCTTCAAATAAAACTTTTTTTTTTAAAATTTAATTTTACTACATGCAGATTTTAAGGCAAAATACACATTCTGAGGCTAGTTTAAGATTGGGAGGCACTATTCAGAGTTTTTATTTAAATACCTCTTACTTTCTTTTACAGTCTGCCACAGTACACTTGGACCACTCCACTTCGACCAGTTCCACTCTGGCACCCCTGTGTCTGCTTGAGACACACTGACTGTAAGGCAAGGGACTTATTTTTTATAGTTCTTAAAAACAGCATATTTCTCTTTTGAGAATCTCTGGGTAAGAAAGGAATTGAGAGAGGATAGATCTTTAAAATTAAACAAGGCAGTGGAAGAGATTATACTCATTTCCATATTTTAAGAAGACTCTACTCAGTAAGACAATAGCTATTCCGTAGAGCAGCAGTGCAGCTGGAGGGGTCAGACACCACCCCAAGCACTTTATCAGAGACCTTAATGACCTGGTCAGCACTTGGAATTCCACTCCAATCTGTGACCTCTGCCATCCAAGCTGGAATTTGCCTTTATAGCCAATAAAATTATGAACCAAGACTGAGGAGAGGTCAGAAGCAATCTATTTTTTGTCAGGCACCTCCAAACATCCGTGGGGAAATCACCCTCCCACAGTGAGGGAACGTGCCCTCTAGTGGTTCACGTTTCACAGCTTTTACAGCTGAAAAGCCAAGAACAAATCTGAACCCAGACTTAGCTAGGCAGTTCTTTCTGAAGTTTGCTCTTCCATCTCCTTAAACAGAATTTGGACCCAAACACATTAACAGAAATGCTGGCCAGTCTCTCTCCATCCTAACAGAACTGCAGCACTTCCAGCCGACAACGGCCCCAACAAATTCTCTGCAGCAAAGAGCAGACAACAAAATATTCAACAAAATGTTTTTCCTCTAAGGAGCTAAAAATCAATGCTAAGTCCACACTGAGTTATCAGAGTGAAAAGCCACTGCCAGGTCATCAAGCAGCAGCCACATTTTTCATGAAAGTACTTGCTGACAGAGGGTAATAGGAGCAGTAACTACCCACAACAACAGGCTCTTCTTCCCACCCTCATCCTGTGTGGATGCAGTAACACAATCCAGCTGCTCAGACAGGCATATTTTTATGCAGCCACCAGAAGGAATAAAGGACTGTTTTTTAGAAATTCTCACATTACAGAGGATATGAACTGGTGGGCAAAATTAACATTTATAAGAGACCCTGAAAAAAAATGGGCAAACACCAGATTGAAAAGAAAAAGGAAGAAAACAGCCAACAGACTTCCTGGGCTCTAGAACAGTAATGGGAACTCATTTTGCTTATGTATCTTGGGCTCTCGAGGGCAGTTTTACTCTGCCAGAACCATGCAAAAACCCAACATTACCTTTCCAGGACACGCTCAAGTTCATTCCAGGAACAAACAATACTCTCAGAGCAGAAGGGGAAAGGAAGAGCAATTTGCCTTTTCAAGAACTTGACTGCAACATCACTTCTAGACAGACAACAGGCCACCAGCTGTTGGCAAATACAGAGTGCCAGATGCTTATTCCAAACACAGACTTTGTGGTGGGAATGTGGGTGGAGGGAAGTGGGTGGGGGACAGTAGAGAAATGGAAAAGCTGTTCCTTCCTTCTCTTGCTCCAGCCACAAAACAACTACAGAGACGCTCTTTTTTCTTTTCTATTATTAGAGCAGCACGGAGGTCTAGCAGAGGAAAAGTGCTGTAGAGCCACGTCCTGCTGTGACTGGAGAGCTCTCCCTCAGGGGCTACTCACGGAGGCGAAGGTGCCGATCTGTTTGATGTTCTGCTCGTAGCTCTGGGAGCTGGTGGGGCGCCCGGGCGTGCGCCTCGAGTACCAGAAGGTGTAGTTATACTGCAAGGGGTGCTCAGCTGGCCCCGGGACCACAGCCTGCAGGACAGAAAAGCTTCTTTACCCTTTGGATGTTCCTCTAAAAATCACAGCATAGTAAAGCATAGAGGCATTGTTACCGATTTTTTTTTTCTTTAGTCGTGCGCCTGTCTCAAAGGACAAAAAAAAGGCAAACTAAAAAGGGAAATGTGTGATTTTAAACTTTTGCAAATTAATGGAAAAAAAAAAAAAAAGACACTTTCCTCCTCTGGGAAGGATAAACCCCACTTATAATGAATCATGATTCAAATGCAATTAAAACTCTTTGGTGACACCAATTGCCTTAAGCAACCAACACCCCAGTGCTCTGGGAAGATTAATCTAAGAACTCGTTATGTCAGCTTTGGCACAACCCATCACCAGCAGTGGGCAGCAATCACTTTTCAATTTCCAAAACACTGATTTCTGATTAAAAATACTTCTAATGAGCACAAAAGAGGCTAATGAGAGCTCATTAGCCAGGAGTCAAAACTTACAGAGAAAACCCCAATCAAAGCCCTTATCTTGTTACTACTTGATATTGTTACAGGAGTTACCAGGGCTTAAATCTCTACTTTCCTCTTGACTATGGCAAATTGACAAGGGTTGCATTACTTCAGACAGAGCAGCAGTTTTCCTAACACAAGATGAAAAAACAAACCCCAAACCAGGAGATATATATGCCTTATGCCTTCTTGACCAGGCTACATTTTACCCAGGGACACATCCTAAAAGTTATTTCAACAGCATCACAAACACTGCCTGCTAAACCACCTTCAAGCCACTGCTGTTCTGTGAGACAGGACTCCTCTCCCCATGTCCTCTTCCAAATTTGTTTTCTGATATAAATAAAGCTTTATTTCTCGTTTCCATTCAAAAACCTGGCAGGGCAGCAGCTACATCAGTGAAGGGAGCATTCACCCCTCAGATGAGAGGCCTCCAAAAGTGACATCATTCCAGTAAGAAATCCAACACAGCCCCTCTGTCTTCACTGCAGCAGTAACGATGAGACCACAGCCCTCCAAGACACATTTTCCCTATCCCTGAAGCGAGCACTGACTCCCCAGCACTGCCACACCATGCCCTGGCAGCAGAGTGCAGATGCCAGCACCATACCTTCCTCTTGGTAGTACTCTGTGGCTTCTCACGATCATTCTTTTCCTTCTCACTGTCTTTCTGTGTGTTATTTTCCTCATTCTGGTCATGGTCTCCACTATCATCATCTTTCAATCTGGTAAAGAAGAACAACAAAGAGAGCTGAGAAGTTTCACACCAAGCCCAGGCAGTTCTCTGCTCCAAAGCTCCTCCACGGCACGAGGGCCACCAGAGTCTGGAAACCCACACTTGACAACCCACGCACTAAAACCTACTTCTGCTTTTATACCCATCACAGGCGTCTTGAGCACGCACTTTGAAGCCGAAGCGAACCACGAAACAGCTTTTTGGAACGAACCCAAGGCGTGCGTGCTAGTTACGGACCCGCCACGGGAAATCCGGGTGACCTGTTCGGCTTCCCTGCTGTTCAGGGGGCCCACACGAAGCCCGGTCACTGTCCCGGTGCTGACCGCCGCCCTCCCCGCTCCCCACGCCCCCCA
>VWZN01005863.1:227718-244635 GCA_013396955.1 Regulus satrapa | reverse complement strand
GGGGCAGCGGCGGGAGGCGCCGGCGGGGCTCGGGGCCGTGCGGACCCCGCACCGGGGACCGGCCGGGCGGGCTCGGGGGTGACACTCACGCGTCGAATTTGTTGTTCATCGTCGCTCGCTGCCGCCGCCACCCCCGTTCGCCTCAGCGACTTCCGCCCCGCTGGGTCCGCCTGCCAAACCCTTCCGCCGCTTCCGGCGGCTCGGCCATCGCTGCCGCGTTTCCCCCCGGAGCCCTGAGAGCGCGCACGGCGGGCGGGGGGGGGGGCGCCCCTCAGGGCAGGGCCGCCATCTTGGGCGTGGCGCGGCTGGCGCTCGGGTCCCGGCCGGCGAGTTACAAACTATTCGTAGGCTTAATTTGCTCCGCTAGATACAGTTTGAGGAGGGGGTTGCTCTTCAAAGGGTTTTCCCACCTTGCCTCCTGCGGCGACGGGGAGCCTCGTCTCGGCGCCCTCCCCATCGCTGTTTCCTTCCTGCACAGTGAGGGATGGCACAGAAAACGGGAAAAAACGTCCCAGTGAGGAGCCTGCAAGCTCCTGAAGTGATAACGGACGCTTCATAGAGGATAAGGGCGATAGTCCCTCCTTCAGCATCTCCTTGCACGTCATTCATCTGTTCCCACATTGCTCCATGAACACAGTTTTTTTCAAAGTGCTTTGCAAATCTTTGACCAATAATTTCTGCTATCTGGCAGAGTTAGTAAATAAAGCTCCGAGTGCCGTAGTTTCTGTTTCTATCAATTTGTGATGTGGAAAATTCATTGCCTATGTAATCCAGGTACTCATGCTAAGCAAGCAAAGTAAAGCAAAAAACCCACATGAAATCACACAATATTGTAACTCGGCATAACTCAGTGTACTTAAAGCATATTTATGCGAAATAACTAATGCATCTCATCAGTCTGTGGATTGGAAACGTGCAGAAATGGAATTCAGCATATATCAGGCACTCCGTGTCCTCTGTCCTACAATCATCAGTGTATTCGTCCTTGTAAAGCACAGTAATGTAATCCTGCCTTACTGCTTGAAAGCAAAGGCAGTGGGTGTCTCAGCAATGTTCCTGAAATCCCACAAGTACGGCAGAACAGGGAAAAGTGCCCCCAAAATCCTAGGCTAAATATCCTTACTGCTGACTCTCCCATCCTGTTGTCTTATGGGCTCAAACACATTTCCCACCTTGAATTCCCCAAAATCCTAGGCTAAATATCCTTACTGCTGACTCTCCCATCCTGTTGTCTTATGGGCTCAAACACATTTCCCACCTTGAATTCCCAGACACACCATCACGGAGCGCTGAGCATAAAGCAAAGGTGGTGTCTGAGCCCGCTCTGAAGAGATCTGTGGTCGCTGCACTCTGAATGTAGGGAACGTGTCACCCTCTGCCTGCAGATAGGAGACAGGCAGTGAGATTTAGGAGCATTTTAACAGCCTAGCAAATTCCCAGCAACACATCTGTTTTTCATCACAGCCTCCAGACTGAGTTGGTGGAGCTGGTAAGACAGCAGTCTTGTTGTTCTGTTAAAAAATATGATCTTGCCGAAGAAGGAGACAGCACACAGTACATTTTCTTTCAGTCTAGAGTGGAACAACATCACTCTCTTTATGTTTTAGGTCGAATTCAAAGAAAGAAATAGCTCAACAGTCTCTCAGGAAGAAAAGGAGGAGAGCCACTGGAAATACTTTAACTAGAAGCATCTGAAATATGTAACAGCTGCCTAAGAGACAATTACCAGTTACCTTTAACATCTCATTCAGGCATGCAGCAATGAAGTCCTGTGGCTGTGCAGGCACCCAGCTCGGCTGGTGGTGCCTGATCTCAGCCTTAGTAAGAGTTGATACATCCTGCAGGTGTGGCACTGCCAGCAGCCTTCTCATCAGCAAAGCGCCCGAGGGCCTCAGCAACCACGGGAAAGGGTCCTGGAGCTGCACCTGGAAATACAAGCAGGGCAATGCCATGAACATCTTGGCTTCACAGAGCACTTACAGGCTGAATGTTCGTAGCTGGACTGTGCCTAACCATTGCAGTGATCCACGTTTGTTACTTGTCTGACTCTAGGAAACGCAAGACCACTTAATTAAAAATTTTAAAATTATCTTCTAGGGAAGTGTGTTAGGGATGATCATTACCATACATTTCTGGATTGCTTCTTTTCCACTGGTAGCTTTCAGATCTGGCAGATTTAAATGCTCTTAAATACAATTTTTCTTAAGTTTCCTAAATGAAATCTTTCCCAAATGACCTGATCTTTCCTAAATTTTAAGCCAACACTTGTCTGTAGTTCTCAAAGCCACATTCATGTTAGCTTGTGCTGTTTATTCTGGATGGTTCTTGCAGCCCAGTCCAACACAGGAAATCAGGGTTAATACAAAACCCTCCAAGGCACAAGCTAAGAGGAAAAACCTGATTCTGGCCCCATGGCAAATTTGATGCTGCATATGAGATAGGTAAAGTCAGGCCAGTCTCTCTGAAGAGAGCAGTTACAGGAGATTCAAGGGTCTGTAGGCATAGCAAGCCAGAAATGGCTGCAGACAGATCATTGAGAAGGAAAGGTACAGCAGTGAGTCCTGGTTGTAGCAGAGTTCAGTGTTTATTTAGGAGCTCTTCTTCCTCTCTGTGCCACGGCAAAGAACAACTACTCCACGGCTCGGTGAGGAATGCTGCCAGGCGTTGATAGAATCACAGGGAAGCCCTTACTCGCATGAGGCCAGGAGGTGCCATGGAATTCTGCCATGGCCTGGGATCCTCTGAGCAGCCTCTGCCACATGACAGCCTCTGTAGTGAAGCAGTGTCCAAAAAACACATCCGTTTGATGGCAGAAGGGAGTGGGACATGCCTACAAACAAAGCAAGCTGCATAATTAACTTCTTTTATAGGCTCTGACCCTTTGTTACTCTGAGCTCTTGATTTGCATGGGATTACACAAACAGCTGAGACTGCAGGAATAAAGAAACAAACTGGGGCATTGTTCTTCCAGCACCTTTATAATGAGTGGGGGCAAGACTCCATCCTACAGGAACGCAGAATCAGTGCAATTTGGGAACCTCTCATCTGTCACTTTCTCCTCTAGAGGGTTAGCAGGAGAGCAGTGAGTCAGGTGTGATGTTCTAGGCTCCAGTGTGAAGGCATCAGCTGTATAAGCCTCTCGTCGAACCTACTGCAGAAATTGCAACTTCCAGCAGGAAAAGCAGGGCTGGAAATAAGGAGAATGAGTCTATGTCACGAGCACATACAGGTCTCTATTTCTCCTCTTCCTCTGACAAAGACCTCAGTGAGGCAGCAAGCTTTGTCCTGGACCCAGGCTCCCAGGGTTTTCTTCCCTAGTCCCAGCTTTCTCAATCATCAGCCTGAATCATCTCCGCTGCTTCTAGATGTGCCACACAGACAATACCTACAACAAAACAGAGAAGGACTGGGGAGAAGTTTGGGACTGGTGCAACCCTTGGCATTGGCTGGGGAAAGAATGGCAGAAATTTCATCCCGCTGTCAGAAAAAAGAAAAAAAAAAAAGGCCAGAATAATGTTTCACTATTAGAATCTTAAAAGGCTTTCACAGTTACTAATGTATTGGATTATTATTTATGGTGGTCATTATTCATGTGTCTGCAGCATGGATAGTTCATCAGTGCAGCAGCTATGACATGTTACCCAGAAGCATTTTAGCAGGATTCCTCCATTCACATTGCCCACCCGAGGTGATTGATGGATACTGCAAAATCATAAATTCTCCTTTTATTATCTTTCCATGTTTATTTGTTTTCCAATCCTACAGCCTTTTCAGTGTATCAGTACTTACACAAGGAGCAACCTCCACCATTAAAGCAGGAATTATAGCTGTAATTAGCAGGCACAGCCATTAGATGGTAATGTTCACTCACTGCTGTGCTAGAGGATCTGGTGAGGCCAGTGGGGCAAACTTTTCAATTAGTCATTGATCTGGAGTTTCTCTTTGGAGATGTGTTGAGTACCCTGAACAGTCTGGGAAGTATTTAACTCTTACAGATCCTTCTGATTGCCAGTGGAGTTTGGGGTTCCAGTAGTTCTGCAAATCTGATCTCTGGCAACTATAAATGAAAGACCAATTTTAAACTCTTTGACCTGGATAGCTGAGAAAGACTGGACTGCACAAAGGGAGGGAAGATGAGATAGACCTTATATAAAGATTTGTGATTTCAGATAGAAACAACATCAGCTAGCCTGTGACTGTCTAGGATAGGAGGTAAGGATTTCTGAACATATATTTTAGGAATTTTAAAGTATAAAATAGAGGAATGAATAAAGATTATCCCTGCACCATATGCAACTATATTTATGCAACTATATATATAAAACGTGACCTTCTGAGCAGTTGCAGCACTTTGATAATATATGCTGGACACTTCAAAGATGAAAAGACACCTCTTCGCTCCAAGGATATTCAGGGAACTGGTGACAACATGGCATTTGTTAAGCTGTTAGGAGTTTGAGCACAGTTTCAACACTTGAACACAGAGTTGAGTTCTCCAGCTTCCAGGAATTAGGAATCCAAAAATACCAGGAATCTACCGGTAATGCGTTGCTGAACTCAGAACATCTATAAACAGGACTGCATCTCTCTAGATGCATATGCAGGCCTCCTCCTTTGCAATTTTTGGAAGCAAAGATGTAGCCAGAGATTCTGGAATATGCTGATCATACTGAAAATGCATACAAACAAGAACGGGCACCTGGTTGATGTAATTTGCTAGAAGCAATGGATGTTTTCCATAAGGGACAGTAACATGAAGGATGGTTTTCACAGTAGTTGGAGTCCAGTCTTTTTCCTTAACAGCCCAAGTAAGGTGGAAAGGGAAGAAGAAACAAGTGCTTGAATCCCTGGACTGGATTCCAGCTGGTGCCCAAAGAAACAACAGAGCTTGTTTTTTCTTTTGTATACCCAGGAAAACAGGAAGCCTTAATAATCCACTTAGTCTCACACATGTCCTAGGCTTAGGGACTCCACTCTTTATCAATATAAATATATTTCCCAGCACAGACAGAGATGGGGGCACAGCCTGAATCCTGAGCAGGAATCCTTCCTGGCTCCTCTTGGCAGATGCAGTGTGTAGACCATATTAAGGATTGTCAGTAATATTATTAATGGGCCTCTATGCTGTCAAACAAACAACAACAGCAACAAAAAAAAAAAAAGCCAGAAAAGCAGTGTGTTGATACCCTGTCCTACCAAAGAGTACAGACAATATCACCTGGCTGCAGGTCTGTGCAGCTGCTCACATATGCAGTTAAATGGATTAAGACTTTAATCCATCCACTTGGTTGTTTTGCAGTGCACGGTGGCTCTGGTGATTACTGACACTTGCAACACACTCCCAAAACCAGCAGAACTCTGGGGAAGAGGAAATTTTGTCTCAACATGACCTCCAACATCATAACATCACAGGTAACATCACTCTTCATCCTTTTCTCTTCATTCCTCTTCTCAACAGCGAGGACTGGCCTGGAGGAGTAACACCTCTAGTGAGCTTCAGTCCCACCTGCTTTGCTGGTTCTGCATTGGCCACTGCCAAGGAGCATTCCACGGCCTTGATGTGCTAAGACAAAACCAGGGGTATTGCCAAAATAAGGACTACAGAATTAACTCCTTAAGAAAATAAACTTTGCTTTCTGCTTCTCATTGAGGAGTCTTGCTGATTTTTCCTGTTTCCTTTCCTACCTCTTTGTAACTTGTGCCATAATACCAACATTCCTCAGGCATTATTTTTGTCCAGGTGACTGTTCAGTGCTTTACACCACCACTTTTTCCAACTGTTGCTCCAGGCCTGTTCCACTCAATACTTGTCATTTCTAAAGTCCATTAGGGAGACACAGAGCTTGAGTTCTGCCTGAAAAGCTCATAGTTCAGACTGAAGCCAGAAAGAAGCAAAAAGCTGCTTTTCATTCAGCCAAGTATACATCAGGAGTCTAGAGCTGAAATATTCATGAAACTATAAAAAAGCACCAATACCTTCAAGAGAATTTCATGGTGAGTTTAGAACTCCAGTGTCCACAGCTGGTTAAGGAGATAGGTGTCAGTTTTGGAGGCAATTTGCTATCCTCAGAAAAAGCTCTCTGGATGTTCAGGGATATCAGAGAAATCCAGATATAGAGAAAAACAAAAACACGCACAAAAAGCTGACTTTTAGAAAATACTGCTTTTCTCACACAGTTGTGACCTGCTAGCTCCAGAGCCTGCAGCCCCCAGATCCACGCTCCCACAGGCATTAGCCACGTTGGAGCACTTGGACAGCCCAGGATATGAACCACGTCTAGCCCCAGGCAAAGGCACCTGGGCAGCAGTGGAGTGTGTCCCTTCCACTGTGCTCAGAGTGAGCAGGAGAAGGGACCAAGTGAACTGAGGGTCCCTTTCCAGCTCTCACAGTGAGAACAAGGCTGGTGCCCTGCTCTGGACATTGGCCTGGACTTTGGAGACCTGATTCAGTTCCCTGCTGTGCTGCAGATCTCTATGATCCTACACAAGGTGTTTCGTGTAGTTTCAAGTTGTAGTCAGCTTGTAATGTACCTGAAAGCAAGATACCTTGAAAACAAGGCCGTCCCCTCATTTTCCCTTTCACCAGGGTTGGATCCAGCAACACAGAGCTGTAAAGTGCCTGGATTCATTTGGCTGATCTGGTGGAAAGCCTTTCAGTTTTAGTTGCAGTAATAGTTTTCTGCTGGCTCAGCAGTCTGAACACACTCACCTGCTGGCTGCTGCCTCACTGAGCAGAGTGAGAACATAGCCAAGGACAAAACTGAGTGGGACCACCCCTTTTGGCAGACTCACTGATCATTTTAGCTGTGGCACAGAGCCCTGGGCTGCTGCTGTCGCAAATATATTCCCAGTTAACCACTCCAGTGACAGTAAACAGAGAACTACCCTGTACAGAAATTATATTCTCTGGTGATTGTTTCCTTCTAATGCACTAAAATATCCTCTGGTGATTGTTTCCGTCTAATGCACTGAAACATCCTCAGCTAATGCTCTAATAAGATTTTGCAGGTATAAAGTGTATGGATGGCTTAGGAATGGAGAGACATAATAATGGGAGAACTTTTATGGAAGACTGAAAACAAATCTAATGAATTTGTTATTCTTCAGAAACACTGTGAAAGACAATGAAGCATTTGTAAAATACTTCTCAAGAACCTAGGAGTTTCCAGTACTGTTTTCTTCCCCAGATAAAACCTTTCTTTGAGAGAGAATCTTCATCATCAGGAATTTGAAGGACATTGAGGGTGTCTGCCACTGCTTGGAACAGGCTGTACTGGTGAAGCACAGGGTGGCTGCTAAGGAATACCTTCCTTTGATCCCATCTTGCAGCTGCATGTAAAGGATGGGAGTTTCCCCTCTCTCAGTGAATGTGCAATTTGTCAACGCTGTTGTCTCATCAGGACCACCCTGGGAGAGGCCCGGGGAACTGGCTGTGCTCACAGCACAGCTGCAGAGACATTGTACTCTCCAGTTATCTTACACGGGCTTGCTGCATGCCCAGCTCCCTCTTCTTTCATCCTGACTCTCACGGAAAGGAAGAAAGAGTGGGTACTTCTTGCCAATGTGCAAGCCAGCAAGATGAAGCTAGGGGGGCTTGGGTGAGCCCATGATTCTCAATAAATCAGGTGTGTTTGTCAGCTCACAGACAATATGAACTTCCAGCTGGATGCAGCTTTACAAGTGTTTACCTTTGTGCTGACCTTGGTGTGTTCTCTGAGAAAGCACAATCCAAGCAGTTTTGCATGTGACCTCATTAGTCTCCAATCTTTTCTGGAATAAGTCAAAATATGGAGCAGTGCCCAGTGCAAAGTGGTCGCTGTGGTTTCTGTTCCTGCCAAAAAGAGGACGTGGAGGACTCAGACCAAGTTGTCTTTGTCATATTGCAGACCTAGCTTTGCCTTTAATCTTCAGGCAAGAGAAGGGGGAGTTTAGAGTACAGCCAACATTACAACACATACAGTCATCAACTCCAGATGACTTCAGCAAACAATAGTTTGCAGAATCTCTGATTTTCCAAACCGAGTCAATGTGAAGAGCAATAGAAAGTAGTAGTGTCTTATAAGTTTCTGTCCCTTCGTGTCTGTAAAAGCACTGTCTCATAGGCAGTGTTAAAAAGATTTAAATAGCAAAAGATCGAGCTAGAAGTTTTTCAATGGCACATATTTCTTTTAGAGATCTGCTGATCTGCTGAATTCAGAACACTTCATAGGATTTTTTTATATCAGTGAAAGCTTTAGGAGAAGTTCATAGGATCCCACTCCCCCACCACTGTCCTCCTGTGCCATCCTGCAGGACAGAGCCCTTGGTGATGCCAGAACGTGCAGCAGTTGTGTGTTCCTTCTTTCCAAAGAATGTGCTAAACATACAGGCTCCTGACAACTGAAAACCTTCCTGTGAAGATCTCAACATACTGAAGTATCCAAGATAGATTTTGGCCGTGAGATCTACTACTTAACTTTTCCAAGAGATGTGTTTTGACATGATGATGATGGTTCAGTTTCAGGACACTGTTTAGCAGCATTAAGAAATACATGGGTAAAGCACCATTCCCTCAGAGATGTAGAAGTTTCCCTTAAATCCATGGGGTTTTTTTCTCCCATGGGCTATGGTGGTGTTCTTTGTTTTCACAAGAGTAAGCTACAGATACAGCATGACTCCACATTTAACACCCCTTATTTACATGGCATCTTTAGATTATTTTATCATTTATCTGCTAGCTACTTTAAATACCCAAGCTGTATAACTCCCTGCAGATGTCATGTTGGCTGTGGTGCTGTCTGAAGCCAGCACAGCCTCTTTTCAGTGGTGGGGAGAGGAGCTGGCTCGGGGAGGTCTGGTCTCCTTTTCTCAGCACAGCTGTGACACTGCTGCTGAGGAAATTCAAACGGGAGCTGCTGAATGCTCCCTGGACTCCCTGCTGCTCCCAGTCTGTCCTCTGTGCTTATCTGGACAAAAGCTGAACTCCTTTTACTCCAGCAGTAGGAAAGAGTTTTTTCTCCTTCCCACCATTTCGCATCATTCCTGATAATTTTTCTTTTCTGGAACCTTCAGCAGGGCAGGGGCTGCTGAGATGAAATTTCTTTAATATATGACACTTTCCCACCAGCTATTTCTCACCTAGTGCACTGTAGTGTCTTAGCTCCTACTGAGACTTCCCACTTTCCCTGAGGGGGGAAATTGTAAAAGCTATTTTGAATGGAAGTGTCATCTAAATTATATCCCTCAGTACATGGAGGAAGGGGAAGAAGAAATTTTAAAACCTTTTGATTCAATCTAAAAGATAGGGTTCTTAGCTGCCGTGTTTTTAAAATCTGATTGCTTTATTTCCTGTGGATGTCTCTGAAGCAAGGAGAAATCTATAGTGAAACCCACAATTTTTTATTCATTTCTGTAAGATATGTTTCCACGTGCATATAAAGCCATTGATTTGCTCCAGCTAATATGAGCTCTGTGAAATCACCTTAACAGATCATTCATACAGATTTATAGTGGCTCCTCAGAGCATCCTGGAGAATGACCCAGATAATTTAGGATTATTTTTCCTGTGTTTTATTGTGCCCACATTTGTCTGTGCTTTATTCTATGAATTATTTTCTACATTGTGTCTTCATTTTTATGTTCAGTCAGACTCATAAACCCCTTTTTTCCTTTAAGAGTTCTGCAAGGAGTTCAGAATAATTTTAAAATGTCACATTGAAAAGCATGTTCCACTCTTTGACTCTTCTTAATCACCACTGAGGTAAATCAATTCAAGCCAAATGCTAAATCCCTTTGTACCATCCCTACGAATATACCTTACCTCATTCAGCAAGTTTCCAGATGTGGCTGTGAGTTTTACTGAGATTAATTGAAATTAATTTTCCACACGTAGAGAATGTTATAAAATAGCCAACACAAAGCTGGCCATAGCATAGCACTGAACACAGTAAAGAAGGAGGATCTCCATGGTGGGAGATGCTAAGTAAAGGCTGTCCTATTGAAAGGATACACGAAGATAAAAAAGTTGGCAGTTTGTTGATGGTTGCACTGATAAATGAGTTACATGGACCTTACCTCTTCAGAGGTTCAGTGGTGGGACACCCAAATCCTGCAGGCTGTCTCATAATTCATCTGCAGCCAGTCAGAAACTCTGTGTATCATGCAGTCAATAATGTCAGTGATGCTTTGGGGTACTTGGACTCCTAAATAAAGCTGCACTCCATCTTCTGACTAGTGTTTCCTGCCCTGAACAAGCTTCCTGCAACTGGTTAGCTGCCCGTGCGTTGGGTCTTTGTTATTCCCTCTTAACACCCACAGAATCATGAACTCACCCCTTACTTTCTTCCATAAATTGTGACTGTGAACTGGTTTGGACTCAACAAAAAAACCCCACAACAACAGAGCAAACCCCCCTCCCCAAAAAAAAAACAAAAACAAAAACAAAAAAAAACCCCAAAAAAACCCAAACCAAACCAACAAGCAAAAACTCTTGGCTTTTTAAGATTTGGTCTCAGAGAAAGCACCTTCTTGGTAGAACTGAATAGACCAGACCTCTGGCTAAGAGTTACTGTTAAAAGTAAGGTGCAATTCACCTCAACAAATGAGAAGCATTTCTAGCAGTGTGATTTCAGTCTGGAGAGACATCTCCAAGGACTGGGGAACAAGGGTGATATGAAACTTGCCCATGCATATTGGAAAAAGAGGTTAAAGAGGTGACCTCTTCCTAGGTACAACCTTTATCTACAACTCTTAACAACGTGACTTGCTGATTCAAATTGTGGTGCCTGTGTCTCCCACCAATTGATTTACACACAGAACTGCCTTTGGCATGCCTTTAGTGAAATGGCAAAGCTGTTCTTCAGACCCCTTGTTTGACGTCTCTTGTGCTCCAATCACTGTGTGAAGAGGCTTATCTGCCTGGCTTCTATCACTGGCTGTAACAAACACCCGAAGTAAACTCAGTATTCCTTATACACTTGTACTTTCAAAAAGTTGCCCTTTTTTTTATTCTGCAGTACATATGCAGCTCTACACCTCTCTTTCTTTCTCCCTTCCACTGCCTATTTGAGTTCACAGTGATTTTTGCAGGTACATCAAATGTATTTTACACATGTTGAAACTCAACAGTCTACAAATATCCATAAATCTGTTCTTATGAGACCCTCAAGTTCACTGTTACTTTCAATTTAATTCAGCTGCAAATGTTATTAATGTAACATTTCATAATTATAAATATAATGGAGATAATAGCATAAATATAATTAAGGTTAAAAAAAAGTGAGCAGATAACAATAGGCCAGCACAAGGATTTAACGGGGAGGGATTTCCTTGTCTTGGGTTACCTGCTGTTCACAGTTCAAGGCTGCCTTTATAGCATGGACTTAAATGCAGATCTCACACACGGTGACAAATGGCTCCTTATAATGTGTTAAGGGAAGTGTGTGGAACACCAATTCAATTAACATATTATCTGTCCTTTTTAAACATGAAATTTCTTCTAAGTACAGAAGAAAATCAGATTTCCTTTCACAGTGCATTTTTCTCACCTGAAAGCATTTGGCAAATGAATTCATTAAGCTTTGAATGCGCCAGAGGCAAAACTTTTAATCAAAGGGAATTGAATAGCATTTAGTACATTTTGGCTCATCCTCCAGGATTACGATTGCTTGGTTGAGCATCTTTTTCAGGTTTCCCAAGTTACGTCTCAGCAGGCACTTGGTCAGGGCACTGTCTGAAAGTGCGATGAAGTTATCAAATGGAAAATATAAGAGTGTGACATAATAATGACAATAAATGTTCAAGATGAAGATTAATATGGAACTAATTCGTATTGTGAAATTAATGATGTTCATAATTAAATCTGAGTGCTACAGAACTCAAGCACATCCGTGGTGTGTCAGGTGAAAGTTCAGCCAGTCTCCTGTTTTGACAGCACATGATTGCAGATGCCAAAGAAAAGTTTGTAAGAACAGTACAAACGTCAAACACTGCATTGTTATTAAACAACCCTAAAGTAATTTTCCTGCTGAAGATATATCCAGTTGCTTTTTGAACAGAAATAGGTGTTTTGTACATTACCTGTGATGAGGCTCCGATTACCAGCACAGCATGTGCAGTGCAACCCCCTCTGCCTCTTTTGACCTATCTCACTTTTTGTTGCATTTGACACCTGCCAGATTTTCCACTGGAGAGGCAGCAAAAATTTTCCTGTTCTTTCACCTCCTGTTTGTCCAAGAGTTACTAAACTTCCTCAAAAATGCAGAAATAGTTTCCCCAAATGCATATGCTGGTGCAACAGATAATTTCTTTTTTTCAAAATATAATCCCATAGATGTCAGGTTCCCCACTACACTCTGTTGATGTACTGGGTCATACCATGAAGCCTCCAAAGGGACAGTTTTGCCTGGGCCTTTGAAGCAAAACAGTTCCCCAAACAATTGATTTGAACAGAAGTGAAAAAAAATCAACCCTTGCTTTTAATTTCTGGATGGATGCAGAATCTACCAACTTTTACACAAGGCTGCCTTTGTCTCCCGTGTCTGCTTTTTCCTTTTGACAGGGTAAATAGTTTCCCTGGAGTTTGGCATTTGTCCTGCTTATGGCTGTGGCACTAATATTGCTACCCAGGAGAGGCCCACCATGAAAGAGAAAGAAAAGCACAAGAAAAAAATTAGCAGAGGATCTGGGTGGCAGACAACTTGCCAGTGCTTTCCTGAACTGTAACTTAACAGAGCTGAGCACCATGTGTTAGGCAGCTCTTTCATATCCATCCAAATTAAATATTTTAGGCTTTTCTGGATTCACACTCTCCTTCTATCCTGGAAATATAAAACAAAGCAGCACTTATGCAGTGCTGTGACACAAACTCACATATACCTGAAGGAATCATGGTGGTTTAAAAAGTAACACACCCAGTTACACATCTATCCCTGGAACAGACACCTGCAACCTGATTTCAAAACCTTCTAAACCGTATTATTATGGATGACAATTCCATCTTAACTCAGAGACCTGAGGCTGCGGCTGAGACTAGTTATAAAATTTAAAAAAAAAAAAGGGGGTGGAGGGTTAATCACAGCAATTGAAAGAAGTTACACCACTGCAGCCATCAGCAGCAGGGCGTGCACCTTCGAGCCTGGCAGCTCTTCGATGGCCTAAGGCAGACACGTGCCACGAGGCTGGAACCTGTGGGCAGCCAAGTGATGACAGATGATGATCAGGAGGGAAAACAGCACTTGAAGGGGGCAGAAAGCAATGGGAAGAACTGTGGGAAGTCAGTTGAGCCCACCAGAGACAAGTCTGCTGTCATCCTTCTCCGGGATGTGCCCTGGGATCCCTTCAACTCTTTCCCCGTAACTTGCACGTTTCTCCATTGCCAATAGTCAGTCTCTCTGGGAGCTGGAAGCATACAACCAAACAGTTACTGAAAGATCTCTAGGAAGCAAAACAGCATTGTTTTCCACACCAGAAGCCCTCCCAAGCTTCCCAAAGAAGCTGAAGAAGAGCAAAGTTAATTTTATCACATTACCTGAGTTTGTTTGCCTTCCTCCATCATCCTATTTTAAATCTTTATGGAATGCATGGCTGTAAAGTGGTGCTATAAGTTTCCAGACCCCCGTCACTGGTCCAGTTTGGCTGCTTGACCCACATGGCCTAATCCATACAGGAGGCTGCACACACCACACTGAGCTGTTCCCCTGCTCAGGAACAGCAAAACTGCTGTGCAAGACTCTGTGGAAACTCACTCTCCAACAGGGAAAGCTGGGGGTCCCCTGCTCTTCAGCCAAATTTTCAGTAGACTCTTTAAAAGCAAAGGTTCTCCTTTGCACTGCTGGGTTGGTGGCCAGGGTCATGGAGGGGCTGGAATGGGCTGCACGCTTCCAGCTCTTTCCACCTCTGCTGAGACCTGCCTGGTCACGGGGGAGCCACCCCTGAGGGGCACTGAGCACAGTGCCAGGGGATTCACTGTCCCAGCCCTTGAGCACAACCAGCTTCACACAGATCTGGCTGAGCCTCTTCAGCAAGGGGCAGAATGACAGGTGGAGTGGGAAAAGGGAGTGAGAGGCACCACCTGTAGAAGGTGTTGGAGGTCAGAATTTTTCTTTTATTTCCTCTTTTTCCCAGGGATTTTTTAAATTTCCTATTTCTTGCCTTGTTAGAGATGAAGTCATCACTTGTAGGGATTTGATAAAAGTCACAAATGGCACCACAAAGTCCCTCCAAAGTCAAGCACAGAGGACCAACATCCTGTGATAGCCAGGGCAAGAATTATTTGTTTTTAAAATTCATAGATAACATACATAAATATTGATAGGATTTAAATTAAAGGTTTATTGAAAAAAAAACAAACTTCATTTTGTTCTGAGAGAGTTGAGGATGAGGTTGCATTAAAATGGGGCTGGTGCTGAGTAGACACCACCAGGGATGATATAAAAGCAGTGTTAAATAACAGATTAATTCATGTATCAAAGGACATTTTGATGGGTTTTTATTACTTTATCTCTTAACTCAAATGAGGTGCTGCTCTCCTTCAGTGCTACATTTATTGGTGCTGCCATTTCATCAATGACAAGGGGAGTGAAATCCCACCTGTGCAAATCCCCCATTAGGGAGAGATAGGTATTACAGGTTAGGTGGGGGTCCTTTATTTTTTTTTTTAATTTTTTCTTCCTTTCTCCCAGGGAATTTTTCTCCCATTTGTTGCCTAAGAGATGATGAATGATGACTTAAGACACAAAAGATGTGGCTGGGAGGGGGAAGAGGAGTGCAGTTGGTTGCAGTCTCTTTGCTGGGGAGTGAGTGTGGTGTCTGGGGAGGTTTCTCTTGGGAAGTGCAGAGATACCATAAAATTTGGCTGGGCATTAGGGGCTGGGATAAGGGATCCAGGGCTGGATCCCCTCTCTCAGGGATCTGAGAGGAGACAGTTTTGTGGTTTTGGTGCCAGACTGCTGCTGTCCAGGGGACTCGCAGCCACTGTGGAGTTTTGTGCTTCACTGCTTCTCCTTCCTTCACTCTGAGTGGTCGTTGAACTGGGACTTTTTCAACACCTGATCTCACTGGGAGGGACCCTCACCATCTGCTTGGGGAAACCCGGGACCCCGACCTGCTCCTGTGTCCAGAGGGAGCACCTCATGGGTGCACCTGCATTCCCAGGACATCACGCAGGACATGTGAGAGCCAGAGGAAAACCTGAAACCACACACCCCCCACCAGCTTCTCTCTCCTCCCAGGTCCAACCGACCCCCACTGTTTTCTGCCGCTGCTTTGGGGTTTTTGATACACTTCAGCTTGACACCCAGCCCGAAGCCCTGCGGCTCTTGCCACTGCCTCAGGGCTTTTGGCTACCCTTTGTTTCACCACCTCAGCTCTGCTCACCTCTGCTGTTCCAGCCGCTGCGCTCCAAGGTTCCTACCACAGCCTTTTTTGTCATCCAGAGGAGTCCTGAGACCGGCTGCTGCCGGTGAGTTGAGCCCCTTTTCTCTCTCCCACCGCCTGGGCTGCCGCTGCCACACGGAGAAGACGACCACGCTGGCGGCAGCGCCCCCTGCAGGCGCAGGGGAATCGCCAGGCCCAGCCGGCAGCCAGCAGCGCCTCCACTGGCTGTGACCAGAACTGCACCCGTGCCCGGCCAGCAGCGCCCCCACTGGCTGTGACCAGAACTGCACCTGTGCCCGGCCAGCAGCCAGCAGCGCCTCCACTGGCTCTGACCAGAACTGCACCCGTGCCTGGCCAGCAGCCAGCAGCACCACCGCTGGCCGTGACCAGAACCAGGGGGTTCCAGCTCATGCTCCCGGTTGGTTCTGCTGCCACTGCTACCATTTGTTTGTCCCTTGAGGTACATGGACATCCTAGTCAAGAACCTTCCTTGCTCCATGTCTTTGCCTGAAAGACCCGTAATTTCAAACTATAATAATGTGGAGAGAAGGGGGTCCTGTTTTCCATTCCCAGAAAGGCTCCTGCTTTCCTTGGCAGACATCTGTCTTTTAAATCAAGACACAGGTTTATTGGAGAGGAGCCGATGTGGGTGGATAGGGTGGAGGAGAAGTGTGGATAAAGCTGGTAAGGAGGCTGAACAGGAGGGTGTAGGCCCTGGAACATTCTTTGATACGCTTCCTGGAGGCACAGGCTGGACTATTTATTACAGCTGTTGCTTTGTGAAAGCCCTTGCTGCCCTAATGTCCCTTCTAGCCCTACAAGCCTGCCAGTGCTAGGCTGTGCTGAGACAGACCACTGCCAGCGCTACAAGGTGTGCCAGGATCTGGTCAATTCTCACTTCTCTGTAGTAACATTCTCCTCCATTTTATATTCAGGAAATTCAGATGTACCACAATGATTTAATTATAAATACTTTATATTCCAACATAAAAGCACTTTTGGTCCTCAATATAAATTTGATGCTACATTTACAATAGTGTTTACAGGCAGCTCTACTCAACTTCAACATTTGAATCCTTTCCAAAAGTGGTTACATACAAGAACTCTCCAGCACTTTACAAAATTAAAGCTGAACTTGGCTGTCACCTCCAGCTGTGTGCTCAAACCATCTCCTCTTGAGCTGAATCATTGCCAAGGAGCAGCTACCTTAAATAACAGATGTTTTAGAATTCCTGCATCGCTTAATAACTTATGTCTTTTCTTACACTGAGTCACCTCTACTGTGCCCTCCTTACTTACTATGCTCTTCTTTCCATAATCTGGACCCTTAAAGAACAAATGAGATTTTCCAAGCTCCCTCCTGAAAACACACTGGTGATTATTTTCAGCTCAGCATGGATTCCTCTACTAATACTTGTGCAGGAAAAAAGGAGAGAGAAGCTTGATGTCAGCACATCAAGGTGAACCCTGAATTAGAGTTTATATGGATAAAGGGAGTAGGAACTGAAAGAGAGCAAGGGAGAATTGAATTGAGACCAGGAAGTGTAGTGTGAGTTTTAAAAA
>VWZN01005863.1:209911-227704 GCA_013396955.1 Regulus satrapa | reverse complement strand
CCAGGAAGGGTAGGTGGAATTTTAAAAAAAAAAAAAAAAAAAAGTAAAGGACACAGAGAAAAAAGAGATTATCTGAGTGTTCAGGTATCCTCTAGAGGCTGCATTCCAAAGCCTCTAACTTCCTCTGTCATGGAGTTAGCAGTGAAACTCACAGGCGAAGTGACTCTCTCATCTCACGTTCAATGCCTCATCCAAGCAGGATTGATAATAGGTGTGATTCTACACCAAAATAAAACAAACAATAAAAAATGAACTAACAACTTGACAATATAACTATAATCAGGCTGCAAATTCACACATTCACATTGATAGTAAACACCAGATTTAAGTTTCTTTCAACTTTAGAATGACTATTTACCTAGTATATGGGAGACACTTAACATAACATTCAGATGGGAAGGCACACATATTCTAATGTATTTCCTGGGATTTGGGTGTCGGTTTGGTTTTTGGTTGGTTTTTTTGGTTGATTTGTTTGGGGGTTTTTGTTTGGGGTTTTTTTGCAACCTATTGGCAAATTAAAGTGGCTAAGTTCAGTTTAATAAAACTAAACTAGAGCTTTTAAAGTGTGCTTTCTGCTCTCAAATTACTTGAGGTCATCTAGCCATTCACAGAAATGGCCCCTACACAGCTCTTGCTGAGATACTCTGTAGAATTTTCCTGAGGTTTACTCAGGATTGAACATGAGCATGATTTTGCTTGACTAGGACAAGGGGACACAGCATGGCTTCAGCTGGGAATCACAGCATTTGGCTTCAAGTGCTCTCAGAGAGGAGAATACGGTCAGGATCCCTGTGAGAATATCCGTGACTTTCACAAAGACCAGACCAAAAAAAAAAAATACCCCAAAAAACCCCTGTGAATCTGGATCTTGGCTTGCATCCACTTTCTGCATAGCTCTGGGATAGACTAATATCAATAACCAGAAGGAGGTTTATACATGTGAGAGGAAAGTCACAGAGGTAAAGGTGGCTGTCTCATGCTGGCCTGTGGCTGCTGAGCCTAGCGTGGAATGGCACAAACCCTGTAGGGGTGGGGCTGCAGAGTGCCCCCCAAAATGGGCTCAGTGTTGATCTTGGTCACTCCCTCGGGGAGCTGGAAGGTGAATGCCCGCAGCAGGCTGGCAAAGAAAATGAAGAGTTCGGTCCTGGCTAAGTGCTCCCCCAAACACACCCGGTGCCCTGCAGAGGATAGAGGAAAGGACAGTGAGTATCTAGGAATTTTTCAACTCCATAATCACTTTGTTCATTCCTGTTGAAAACAGAGGTGGGTTTTATTTTGTTTTGTTCAAGGAGAGCACCATGAAAGCCACAGAACTAAAGCTATGTGAATTCCCTCTCAAAAAGATCCTATCAGGTGTCCTAGGTTAGGAGACACAAAATGAAAATCCATGAGGAGCCAACATAATTTCTTTCTTGACCTGACAGAAAAAAAAATTTAAAATTTGCTTTTACAGAAGATGTTGACATACACAAAAAAACTGCCAGCTGTTTGCACATGCTTTGGTGAGTTAACATCAGCAGATCAAAAATCACTTAGTAGTGACATTTGCAATTGAACAGATGTTTGGTCACTTTATAGGCAAAGCATGAGGCCTACTGTTCATTTCCCAGGATTCCCATTCCTCAGCACCAATGGTGTGAGCAGAAAATCCACATCTCCAGATAGCAGAAAAATATAAGGAAAGAAAAAGACATTTGAATTAAGAAACCACTTCTGTATGGGCATTTAAGTGCCTATCAACAAACTAAAACAAAACTGTCAGCAGGAACTTTACTACTAGGTATGATTACTAACTGTCTGTGCATTGTTTCCTTCTTTTGCAACTGGATTCTCCATTCCGTAAGCAAGAACATAATCCTGTGTTTATCAGGATGCCTTCTGCTTTTCTTTCAGCTTGTTTCTTTAAAAGGGATTGCAATTAACTCCTGTACACACAGGACAAATTACTTCTCAGGGAAATAGCTACGTGTAAAGAATACTAGAGACAGAACTTGTGATGATTATCAATGTGTGCAACTGCAGCATGCAGCCAGCCTGAAAGGTTTGGGAGTCTGGATGGGATTTCCACCACAGTGTCATATGAACAGTTCAGGGTCTGACAGCACAGAAGCCTCTCCTGTGGCAGAAACAAGCCAGGAATGTTGTTTTAAAACAGCAAAGAGCAGAGATAGAAAATGTTATCTGAAGAAATATCATAATCTCATATTTCTGTATTCGTCATCTCATCTGTTGGGTCAATTCAAGCTGTCAGTGCATTTACCTGCTGAGAATGGTAAGAAAGCTTCTCGTGCTATAAAGTTTCCTTCTTTGTCCAGGAAATGGCCAGGGTTGAACTGTCGAGGTGTCTCCCACTGCTCAGGGTCATACAGAACAGATGCTATATTTGGTATAACAATGGTGCCCTGCAAAGAAGAAACTGTTCTTTCAGTTCCTATTAGTAGTGCCTGTCACCCATCAGTTTATGCCTGACAGATAAAACTGCTGCATTTGTACAAGTGCCAAGCTGGGCAGGGATGTCTTAACCAGTGCTTTGGCAAACCAGTTTCTCCTCTCAGTCCATCCCCTGCCAAGCAGAGCTGGTCTCTGCAGCTGTGACGATGGGCAGGAACTTGAGGGTGCCCTGGCAAGGTCTTATCAGCTGTGTGAGCACTTACATGCTAAGTAAAATACTTCTTTCATTCCTGGAGCCACAAATAGTAACTCTTCTCCAGGCACCACATTCCTGAGTTTAATAGAGAGTAGTTTATAGACGGAAAACTGGTTACAAAACTGAAATGCCTTTCTGCTGAAGAAATAACAGAAGCTGAAAATGTGTCTGTACCTTTTTGACAGGGAATCCCAGTAGTGTTGTGTTCCTCACACACAGTCTGGGGACACCAACAAAGACAATGTTGCTGAAGCGCTGAATCTCATGAACCACAGCATTTGTGTAGGGCAGTTTTCTCCGATCCTCATAACAAATTAACTGGGAAGGACCCAGAACAGAATCCAGCTCCTTCTGCACTTTTGCTGTGGAGAAATATTCACCACTTCAGAGAAGAAAAATGTATAAAATACCTTAGCTGGTCACTTTTCTTGAAGCAATAGAAAAATGTACTATTTCAACATAGTACATTATATCTGGTGATTTAATATTATTTAAAACCTGAGTTTAGTTAAAGGATAATAAAAATTAACAGGAAAACCCCACCACTCTCACCTTGGATGTCTGGATTCACCACCATATAGAGCAGTCCCCAGTACAATGTAGTGCTTGAGGTCTCTGATCCACCAAGGAAAAGATCATTTATGACATATACCAAATTCTCTTCATCATACTTGGGCTTGGCCCCCTCTTTAGACTGTAGACGGTGATAAAAGTTGAAAATAAATCATAAAAATTTTATTATTCTGTATGCCCGCTGTGTGAGAGCTGTGAGACTTCCACAGCTGGCATGTGCACAAAGAATAGTCAAAAGCAGAGTTTTTGATGTGTGATTTGTGCATATGTATTTAAACCCATCGAAAACACAAGCCTTGCTGTAGAAGATGAGGTGGTCTGTCAAAGTTATGTAGCCTACAGAAATAAACTGTCTCATATTTATTACGGGATTGAAGTATGCTCATGGATATTTATGGAAAGCAGATGAGAGCCCATGGGTTCACCCCCTATCATACTTGATGGTAATCCATTCATGTAACCATAATACAAAACTGACTGCCTTTCTGAGTTACATAAGTTAGTAAGTTCCAAGATATCATATTCATGTTAAGAAGTTTGTGAAATGTAAGAAACTATGGTGGAAGGGTCACACTGAGTGATTTAATGGTCTGTTTGACCTTACACTTCATAACAGCATGGTCAGCCAGAAAGAACACTTACTTTCTCAATCTCAGCCAGGTAAAAGTCAATGAAATCCTGTGGTTCAGCTGGGATCCCTCTCTCTACATGTCTTCTGATCTCCTTCCTTGCAAAAGAACTCAGGACATCATAGCAAGCCAATGCCTCCTTATGAGGCCCAGGGAGGCGACTCAGCAGCCAGGGCAGGATTTCATACATCTGCAGGAGTGAGACACAAGAGGTGCCATGAATTCCCTGTCACTGACAATGCTGCTTTTAGACACACCAAAAGGCTGAATTGTCCTGCCCAGAAATGTTGATAGTGGAATAAATAAATTAACATTGCTTTGAGCAGATTTTTGCCATCATGTGGGAAAGCTTTAATAGTAATTTGACACAATTCCAGGGATCAAGGAAATTCTGAAAACACTCTGCTGATGCCTCTAAGTTTATTTGTCTAATGAAGATGACTGTATGACCTTCCTCCTGCTGGAGGAGTTGGAGACCCCAGCTCCCAGACACTCAAAACGTAAGGACATCCTTTCTGGATACCAGGGCGCTACTGAGATTAACAGGTCTGCAGCCTCAAGTAACTGCTGGAAGTTTTGGAGCTCACAAAAAGAATCATGGTCTGGATATCACTCTAAGATAAGGGCCAATTTAGTTTTCCTTGTCAGAGTCTTCGTGACTATTAAGGAGCAGCAATTGTTCTGATGGTTAACAACGTTACATCCTCAGCCTGCCGAGTGTATTTACACCCACATTTGTCAGCTCTAAGTACTGTCCTCTGTCGTGGATAGTTCTGTTGTCTGTGCAGCATCTGCCATTCCACCCTGCCCAGCAAAGAGCAGTTTGTCTCCTCTCCTTGTTCTTTCAGACCTAACAAGTAAAGTCTCTCTAATTTTAAGTGACGCTTTGTAAGTTACTTCATTACTGTTTCTCCACCTTTGTTTCCCTTCAGAATCACAACAAAAGATGTCCAAGACCTGGAATATATCTCACAGATTATTACACTTCAGAACCTCCTGTAACACTTCTTTGGATCCAAAAGGAAAATAGCGCTGGAAATACCCTAAGACCATGCTTGTATTTTTCATCCTTTTATCTGTTAGTTTACATCAATCCCTTTCTTCTTAACCTTTGCACTGGAATGGTCTATGCTCATAGTAAGTGAGTTTAGAATAAGTAATCTTATTAATTAATGTCATTAATTCCTAGAATGTTTTGTAATTTTATTTTGTGCTATTGCAAATTTTTTTCACTCTTATAACTCCAATCCACACTGTGTATAAACTCTTGCAGCAGGATATCCTGAACCTCCTCTGTATTTTAAGGTCTCCTGGTTTTGATCATCCACAAATTTCATCTACTTTTGTATTTTTAACTATGGAAAAGTTGTATAATGCTAGTCTCATATGACAGATTTGTTGAACAGCTTTACTGCCACATAAGCATTTTAGTTTGCCTTTTCCTATAAAGGTCAAATGCCAATTAAATTTGCTATGCCTTCCACATTCCCCATTACACACAGCTTGTCCCTCTTTAAGGGTCTAAACCACAAAGTCTAATTCATGAGGAATACCTCAAGTGCACTTCAAGATGCTTCAAGTGCAAAGTTGGTCTTTATGGTGTTTTGTGGGAAGCAGCTACCAAAAAAAACTCTGACAGAAGCTGAACTGTGAGACTGTCAGAGAATGTATGTATTATTTTTGCAGTGTGTGAATGGTGAGCTATAACACAGTAAGTAAAATATTAATAATTAATATTTTGTCATTTGTGAGGCAGGAGAAAAGAGAAAATTTTCAGCATGTGATTTGCAGAGTGATGCAAAGCAGAAGAGTGAATTTGTTTGGGTCCATTTTTGGAGAAGTAAATAGAACTGGGAAGAGCAGCACTGCAGAACTCAAGTATATGATCAACTCCAGTCTCAAATAAAATTTAGAGGTTTATATTAATAGTTTCAGAAATACAAAGAACTTAAAGCCCCTAATCTTGCAAAAAAACTAAGACATATCTTTTAAATGGCCTTAAAAACAAGGATGCAGTCATAAGGTCCCTCCCCAGGGACGGTTCTTAGCTCCCAGCCTACATTTACCTGTTGCTCTGTATTCAGTGAATTTTGTATCTGCTCTTTCACTTTCTACCTATTTCAGAAAAAAACAGCATATGATTTACTCACCTGATGAACAAAGCTGCCTGCAAACCTGAATATTTTCTCTGTAGCATGGATCAGTTCATGGAAGGTTTTGTCCTCATCAGAGAAGTGATATCCAAAAACCACAGCACAAATTACATTTGAAATAGAATGGAAAAGAGGAAAAGAAGGATCCACAGGTCTTCCTGTAAACACAGTAATTGGAGTTCACTCTCAGTTTTTTTCAGGTGATCCTTATAAAGATAGGACTAGATGTTATTAAATATTTAATAAAATGTTCTCTTTATCCAGCTGGGGTGTGTATGAGGGTGAGATGTGGCACTAATATGAATTAATGACAATAAAACATAGTCTTAGAACAAAGGACAAGGCTGTTAAACTGCTCCCTCGTGGCTCTAAAACAATTTCACAGCCCTTCCTGTGAAATAACATTGTACAGCTAAGATCTGTTCTAGGGTGTCCCATCAAATCTGCTGTCCTCAGCTGTGAGGAGCAAGAAGAGAGAACATGAGGAGGAAGTAGGGTCACTGGAGATGAACTAAGGGAAATCAGTGACAGTCATGTTCAAAAATGTAAAAAAACTAATTGCAAGGAAAATCTGGAGGAATGTGGGAAGGTTTAAGAAGAATAGACAGACAGGCACTGCAAAGTAAATATAATGGAACTATTACAATCTCAGCTGTGAGCAGTACATCATATCTCTGTCTGATGATTTTTTTCTAAAGTTATGAAACAGATATTCATAAAAAGTGATTTAGGCAGAAATCACCCTGTCATGGATTCTAGAATTAATCTGATAATCCCCTCAAGTTCCCTCCCACCTCCTACTTTCTTTGTTTCTCTTGCCAATAGTTACTTAGCCAATAGTTACTTAGCCAGAGAGACATTAAAATATGCAGGGCACCCAATGGCATTGAAATTTAAGGAAATCACTAAGCTCTGCAATACTCTTCAGTTACTCATGGCAGGCAGCCTGAGAACGGTTTGGCTGTGCAGTTCAGCACCGTGTCATTGTACAGTATATCACAGACAAATTATCAGCCCATGGAGGTGGAATTTCAGAAGTTTCTAGATTCACTAGATGCATGAAGATGCTATAGAAGAAAGAAATACTTGTGATTCTAGGCTCTATCTGCTCTTGTGCTTTGGTAAGTTTGGATACATCACCAAGGAGGGGAAGGTAAATTTGCATACTGAAGATATGGATCCATATCCAGGCTGAAAAGTGCCTGATTTCTTAGCAGATAAGATACCTTTTAGGTTCACAAAAAACTCCACCAGGTGAGAGGCCTCCTCTTGCACTCGATCCTCCAGGCCTTTTTTCCCCATTCCCAAATTACGTAGAGTCATTATTCCAAAACGTCTCTGCTGCTTCCAGGAGCGACCACTTGCAAGGATAATACCTGAGGGTGTTCCCTGGCATGTTAATATTTGCCACAGACATGGAACAATTCATTTAAATATGTATTATAAAACACATGGAGTAAATCTGGGAATGCACTGTAATACAAATGATCTTTAGTTGACATTATTTGTAATCATAGCCAAACATACCTAAACCATAACTAGACCACATATTGAACATAGTTAATCATTGAAAAGAGCACTCTAAGGATTTCCTGACTGCACCATTTTTTGATGTCTTAAAAAAAACCTGAAACACCTTAAGATGTCTATTTAGGAGATCTGCTTTAGCCATACTCAAGTGATCATGCTCAGGACAGGAATAGCTGGATGAATCTCCACAGAGTAGAGCTCAGGGATGTATGTTTGTGGAGATACAGATCAGTTAATGTGATGGTTGTAAGCTGAATGATGAAGGCGAATGATAAGGGACATTTGGGTTCTGTTTCTGTCCTGGAAGAGACAACACTCCATTAATTGTTAGATTGCACTCCCAGTCACCTGAAGAGCCCTGAACTGCTTCTGTGAAGGTGAGGCTTCATCCAACTTTAAATAATCTGTGTCTGCTTTGGTCTGGCAACTGCAGGGACAGGGAAAAAAATACTGCAAATTGCTGGAATACTCTAAGAAGAAGCGAGTTTTCCTGTGTTGGAGGCAGTCTCACAGTGAAAGGGTATTCGCAAAATACTTGAGGGTGTCTTCAAGTAAAGAAATGAAAATTCTGAAGTAGGGTTTTATAAATCTCTTGTTCATGATGGAAAGTGTTTGGCAGCCATGATGTACATGGTTACCAAACAAGCATTGCATTCATGAGATGTACAGCAAAATCATGTGTACCACAATGGATTAGTCTGTGATGAGGGCAAGATTGCTGGGTTCTGGGTTGGATCACATACATACATCTTGAATACAGCAAAAAGGTCACCTAAAACAGCTAAAAACAGCCTGGAGTGTTTCCTAGGCTAGGGAATTTCAGTGCAAAAAGCACCATGGCAAATAGTAAGATAATCTCAAAAGCCAGTGAAGCACTTGAACAGTGATGGAAGAGCATTCTGAATGGGAGGGCAGAGTCTGACAAGGCAGAGTAGTTTTCAAGTCAATATTCCTTTACACTGCTAATGGCAGGAAACTCTCACCTTTTCCTTTGGCCAATGCTCTGAAGAAAGGTGACACCAGCCTCCCAGAAACGTCTTCAGGGTGTGTGGTCATGCCGTGCTTCACTGCTTGAAATCCATTCAGTATAACCACTGGGACCCACCCGAACCACAGAGTGTACATGTTACCATGAGTTTTTGCCAGCTGTGAGTGGAAAAGGTGCCAGAAAAAGAGGAGATGAATCCCCATGTATAGACCTCAAACAGACTCTGCACCTGCTATTCACGAGCCCAGGAACAATTTTGTGCTGCAGATATCATCCCCGTGCATATAACTGTAGCTAGAAGCAGGAAGGAGCTGTTGTTTTGCTGAGAATAAGGCTTTCAGCAGCCAATTTTATTTACCCCAAGGGGAAGTTATTTTCTTTTCAAAGCACATTCTGCAGCAACTCCACAGCAAAAGAAAGAAAACTTTGTTCTTTTATATTGCATCGCCTCCAACCCCAACATTTGTGCCTTGTTAATTGAGCACTCTGCACCATCCTGAGGCTCTGTGCCTCCAGCGAGTCCTGCCTTTGCAAAATGAAATAAGCTGATAAAACCTGCACCATCTGTGTGCTCCAGGAGAGGATGTGGACACAGAAATTAGCCAACAGCTAATTCCCTGTTCCAGCAGGCTGCATTTGAGTCCAGGGTTTCCTCACAGTACTGAGGAGAGCACTTACCATTGGACACGGCAGAGGTATCCAAGAAGGGATGGGTGTATGGCAGAGGAACTCCAGTCATGCATGAAAAAAGATTTGTACAAGTAGGGACTCTGCTCCAGCACACCCACAACAATACAAAAAAGAGAGTGTCTGAGGTGCCATGAAAACTACATCCAACTGATCACACCAGACGCTTCCCCTCATATTTATTTAGATTCTGGCTCTCCTCTCCCTGCTAGAGCGTCACAGCCTGAGTCTGCTCTGGCCCATGTGTGCTCTCAGGCACACACCTGAACTAGAGGTCACCTGCAAACCATGAGAGGAATTACTGCAGCTGACACTAACAACAAGTGGCAAACAGTTTTCAGGAGCTATAGGAAGATGAGGATCAAATTCCCTTCCTGTACCACAGGCATACATGCACCATATTACCCACTTGGTGATCAGATTGGGCATTGCCAGGGAGAATTTTTAAAAGTATCACGTAGGGACAGCAGACATAACTATCACTGTAGTGGATACAGCTTCACACCTAGCAGTGCAGAAGCATCTTTTAGATTATTGGTATTCTCCAACTTTAATAACAAGTCATAAACTCTGTCCCCAAGTTGACTTGATTCTTAAGGGCAATAAGTTTCTCATGAAGATGACATATTCCACATAAGAAGTTGACTCAAATATAGGAATCCATTGATCTTTATATGTCCACACCTTGTCTATAACTTCCACAGACTTAAAATCTTCAATTAATCACACTTTTTAAAAAGTCATGGCTAAAAATAACCAATTAAGAGCATATTAAAAGAAATACCTCCATCAGAAGATCCCGATGAAACTGAAAGTTCAAGTGCACCAAATTTCCAAGCAATGGGAGAGGAGTTGGTCCAGGAGGGAATTGCTTACAAACTTTTCTCAGCCTGAAAAACTCAACGATTAACAAAATAATGATAAGGACTATAAAACCTTGAGTTATTGTTAGCATTTCTGAGCTAATTTATCCGTTGATTTATAGCTGTCTCTATGAAAAAAGAGGTACTAGAGCAAGGAAAAATAATCTTGCTTCTTGTTCCACCAGTTTTGTCTGCAGACTGACTTTGTAGAAGTCTCAGTTCCTTTCCCTCCCTCTGTCCCTCCCTCTTCATCAATGCCTGCCCTTTTCCTGCACCCCATCTATTTGCCATCCTGAGATGTGCCAAACTGATCCCTGGTCAAAAGCACCTCTCTCTGCCCACAGCAAGCCTCAGTATGGAAACGTGGAATCACTTGTACTCAAGGTATTTTTCCTGAAGCTCATGTCAGGGAACTGCTCTTGGTGTCTCTTGGGAGATCTGGGTAGGAGTGACACCACTGACCACTGGACACTGACCACTGGACATGAGATGAGTGAAACTCAGTTTCATCTGCCTTGGGAGCTTTAAAAACATCCTTAGTGATTCACCTCAGAATGACTTAATTCAGATTATGAGTGTTACAAATAGGTTAGACTACACAGTTACATAGACTATAGTTACAATAGCATAGAGAATATATTTACAATAGGTTAGATTGGATATGTAGTGTGTACATACAATAGGTAAGATGTTCCAGGCATGTTTTAGTCACAAGCATTATTTAAATGTGGTTGTAAATTCAAATTTGCCTGCCAGTACACACAGTTTCCACAGGCAAAAACAAGTGTAGTTACAGACTAAAGATGCAATTAGAAGATGAGATTGCTACATGTGATCTCTGAAAAACTGGCCTTGAGCCAGAAAAAAGTTCAAACTTTTTTTCTAGTAAATGGAAAAAATAAGTATTTCACCAAGAAAGCACTAATAACGCAGTGCTTAAAAATTCATATTACAATTAAATACTTTTTTAAAAATCACATTACAAATTTTATATTCAAAAATAAATTAAATATGAAATTCCAATTTTCATATACTTTTAAAAAATGTAGCCTAATTGAAAGCTTCATGTACCTTGGTTTATTTTTTACTTTTTAAAGTCAGTTTTAGAATCCTGGCATTTGTTACCAGTTCTCAATAAGTTTAGAGGACACATTAAAAATCTGACCTCCGATAATGAAGGGATTCACGCCAAGTTTGAAGCACGGACAGGGGGAAGGCTCTGTGTGCCAGTAACCAGAGGATTCAATCTTGCATTGCAAAGAGAAAGTGTCTTCACTAAAAATAAGTTCAAGTCTGAACAAGAAACTGCTGTGCCCTCCAACGCAGATATAAAATGTGGTATTTTGCAAACCTGGCAGCATGAAGACAGTAATGTGACTCAGGGATAGCCATCCCTCTCCTTCAGCTGGCGTCTGTGGGCACACACAAATCCTCGGTGTCATACAGAGAAGGCAACACGGACGGGCATCTTTGATCATCTGATCTGTGCTTGTAATGGGCTGCATGGTGGGAATCGGGCTGAGGTGGGCTCCATGGCTCTGCTAAAACCAGTGCAAATTAAAGGTCCCATTACCCATTAGGAGGCTGAAATCAGCAAAACATAAAATCGGAAAATTCTGTTTCTTCAAACCAAAATATCGGTTTCAAAGTTTAAAAAAATTTTGAAAAAAGGGAAGAAAGATCTGTGTGCAGAAAACTGAAGCCAGAAGAAATTATGTAAATATTATGAATAGACTAAATGCAACCATGTTCATCTCTTCTCTGTTTAGTCCAGATTCCATTGCCTAATTTTAGATGTTTCATATTGATATTGTATTAGTATTTTGATATCAGGAGTTGAGTTCTTTGAGAACATGGGTAACATTTAACTAGAGTCAAATCACCAGTGTCAGAAGCAGGACACAAGTCAAATGAACCAGACAGCAATTTATCCTGCCAGATATTACTCTTAGCTTTCCTCTTTGTGTTTTTAAACTTCTCCAACTGTCTGAAACCAGATGCATGAATAGTTACTTCCACCAGTACCTGATGTCACTGGATGAGCTCTACTGGAAAGAAAATCAGGATCTTGTGTCCACATGGTCCTGTTCCTGCGTGATACATCCTCTTCTGGACAGACCATCAGCAATATTTGCTGGGCTTGTATTTTTGGCAGAAAACTCAGCTTACCTAAAAGATGGCAAGCCAAAAAAAGGACAGTCCAAAGAAGTGAACACAGAGATAAACCCAGCAAGTTTTGATGAGAGTTAGCAGGAAGCCAAAGTTAAGATTTTTAGTGGACTTAAAAGCACATTGTGAAGTAAGTCTCAGGAAGATTAGTACAATGCTTGCAAAAGTAAAGCTGTGCAGGTAATGCAACAGTCAAACAAGCATGGTCCTGAAACACTTGAGCAAGCAAAGTTAATATCAGCTCTGGGACATCGATATTTCAATATGAAGAATAAACTGTAACACATTTGGCAAGAGGGAATGTCATATCGGAATTAGGATCTCTGAAGCACAGGAACTGTTCATACACTGGGCACATGGAAGCAGTCAATTGCCTTGATTGAGGTTCAAATAAATAATATTTAGAGGTGGAAATTGCACAATACATTGCTATGCTTTTTAAACCTTCGCCCACAATTGTCTTCAGAAACTTGCAAAATTCACAAGGTAGAATGAGCCTAAAACCTGGGAGCACTAAGGCTACAATTCAGGTGACACAAAGAGTGGGAAAAAGTGATATAATTAATGTTAATATCCAAAACAAAAATGAGAAAAGCAACAGAAATGGGCCTGGCACCCTGGTCATAGTTGCTGCAAGACCTTTTGTCACAGAGGGTTTGCCTAAGAGAAGAGTAACTTGATATTCTCTGGGTAGATTACTGGGAACTGCATGATACCTCTGTGTGAGAAATAGCTGGATGAGTTTTTCAAAATGCTGGCAACTGCAAAGTACCAGGGATCATCTCTATAATTTCTGCATAACAAGCTTGAGGATGCAAACAAAATCCCTGAAAGAGTTAAGAAAATCAATGAGAAAAGACAGTAAAGATATGTTAGAGGATACATTTTCAAGCCTGGCATAAAGAACTGGTTTCTGTTTTCACAAAAAGAGGCTGTAAGATATGTAGATCAATATTTTTACTTCAGGATCCTTTTTGTAGGCAACAGCACTGTGTTACTGCTGCTAGTGAGTAAGGGAGGATGTACTGGCCTGGGGGGGAAAACAGAAGTTCAAAGTCCATAAATACCATCTTTTCAGAAATGTCTGGGAGAAACATCAGCAAAAGTATCACAAAAAACTGTAAAATGGAATGCTAATGTTATAAGCTGGAGTAATTTATCATCTCAATCTCTACCAGTGGTTTCCTCATAGCACAACTGATGGCTGCCAAGAAAAGAAAAAAAACACAGTGACAGGACAGTGATGGCAGAGCACTTTTAAGTCAACCTAAATAAACAAACTCCATGAGAGACTCCCACAAAGTCTGACAGAAATTAAACACCCAGAAGTGTGTGTCATAACAGTTTGTCACAAAAAGTACATCCTATTTGAAATCTAGGAGAGTTGCAATCAAAGAGCAAATGGCTGAGAAAATACTGAAAACAAATACTGAACATAGGCCAGGAATTGTCAAGGCAAAGTTAAAGCAAGGCAAATAGCTGGTTGCCCATGTTTTTCACCCCGAGAATGTCCAAATAAAGCATTATGTAGTCATTCCACAGTCTTAAAATTTCACAGAATAGAGAAAACAATCTGTATGATAAAACATATAATAGTTACCTGGGTTTTTAAAATTTGAAAATATTACAAACTTGGTTGATAAAGCAATGACAACAAAGTTACATTACTTAAAATGTTCTTCTATTACTTAAAACCATTTAAGAAAATCTAAAAATGCTGTTTACAAAGCATACAAATTTCATGACTGAGAAAATTGGGAAACTCAGGAAGCCAGATCACTGACAGAGGTGGCAACCCCTGCATCTGCTGCAGTGCAGCCAGATGTAAAACCACACAACATGGAGCAGTTTGTCTCCAGGGAAATGGGAAGACAGAGAATTAGATGCAATCTCCTTGAGCTCTGCACCAAGAAGTACAAAAGTCTTGGCACAAAACCTGCCTCAGCTAAAAACTGGCCAAGGACTCAGAGGTGCCACAGTCAATCTTGTGGAGTGAGGGAGTCAAAGAGGGTTTGGAGGAAATTTATCTTGACTTGGCATGACTGACCAGGAGATCATAAGTGTGTTCAGACACTTCAGGGACAAACAAACTGAAGCAGAACAAGGGGCATCCTCCAGGATAAAGGTACTGGCCTCAAAATAGCCTCAGATACAGAGGATGGCTCTGAGGAAGGTGTTCCGTTCAGGTCCCAGCAGTCTGAAATGATCTGATCAATCAGAGTAATTCTCAACTGAAAGCATCAGCTCTGGGGAATGACTCAACGTAGGGTACATGTTTTCAGCACAAAAAAAAAGCCAAATATATTTGAGATCTTGATTTACCTGGGATGGTAAGTGTTGGCAGCAGGGAACACTGCAGGGGAGTGCTTCTCTCTTTGCAAGTTCTTCACCAGGTTGGCTGCAGATTGTGAGCTTGGCAATTATAAGCATGAGGGGAGAATCAGAGTTTTAAAGGGTTGCAGGTGTTTGTACCAGTGAGTGCAAAGTGAAAAGCAGCTTTTCAAGCCAGAGAAGACCTGGAGACCCTGAAAGGCTGAGAAGGTTGCAGTAATACACAACAGTGAATGAACAAGGTAATAGAGAAAGATTGAAGTACCAATATGAGCCCCACGCTGTCTTTGTCATCAAACAATTCATAGGAACAGAACGTCAATATCCAGGAGCCTACGATGTCTATTCTATGAAACCATACAACGCTAAGAATTAGCAACGATTTGCCTTCTTTAGTTCACACTCCAGGAGGTATCTCAGGGTGCTTTATCATTATTAAATACATTTGAGGTGCATCAAGGCAAAGATATCTATTTCTACATATGAAGGCAAGAAATTACACAGCACTACAGGATTTTTTATAATTAAAATATGTAACAGAGCAGACTTTCTAATCAGGCAAATATCAATACTCCTAAATTTGCATGGTAGGAATTTAAATGCAAAACGTGAAAGGCAGAACCAGCACAATTCAATGATGTATCCTAATTACTACACTCAATTTGTAGCATTGCATTATCCCAGATTCATATAAATGGAGCTGTACCAACTCCATTACCTCTCTCTAGCTCACACTTCCCATTGTAATCCTTTGCAGCCAGGTATTTTCAAGTCTTCAAAGTCTTTAATTAGGGTGTGGCAAAGAGTCAAGCTA
The DNA here is from genome assembly GCA_013396955.1 of Regulus satrapa. NCBI lineage: Eukaryota > Metazoa > Chordata > Aves > Passeriformes > Regulidae > Regulus > Regulus satrapa. The sequence continues at coordinate 212,317 of VWZN01005863.1, read as the reverse complement.
CAGGAGGCAGAAACCAAGGAAAGACTGAAATAGAAGCAGCCACATGGGCATTATGGAGGGTCAGGATGGCTCATAACCCAGAGGAGGTAACACATCCTCTGGCCAAATCTGTGACTGGCTGCTCAGCCTTCAATTACACCATCATTCCTCTCAGGCAGAGCTCCTTTCTGTAATGTTTTAGATCTGAGGGGTTGATTTAGCAACCTAAATAAGCATCCAAAAATACTTTGGAGAAAGATTTAGGGGACGTTTCTGTACTTGATTTTCTATAGCTTAAGTAGAAAAAAAACCCCAAGCGATAGCACAGGAGGTTAATAACCCTCCATCACACACTCCTCAATCTCCAGCACGGTGGCAGGGGCAGCAGCCCTTTGAAGTATTACACTAATTGCATTGAGCTGCTAACAGAGAACATCTGTTTTATTAAAGTGGCAAAGTGACAATTAGCCATGCATAAAGTGCAGGGGCCAGAAGTCTGATTCATGCCTTTCTTCCCTGTCCAGGGGAGCTGTTTCTCCTCACTTCCAAGGAAAGCTGAATGATGGGGATTTGCACTGCAGTAGTGCTAATAGGAAGGGAACAAAGGGATTTAGACTTACACACCGTGTGTGGTAAGAAATTCCCTTCAAAATTGAACTTAAAGCTGGGACTGTGCCCCGACAGGCCACGTTAATCTGCCCTGTCTCAACATCTGCCTCTCTGCTGGTTCTTTGTTGCTTTTCTACCAGTTCCCAAAGAGAGGGAGGGAGGGACACACGTCACCAGTGCCCCTCCACATTTATCCCAGTCTCCTATGGAAGAAAGCACTCGGACAATGCCGCTCACAGCTTTGCCATCCAGCGCCTGCCTCCAGGAAATAACTTCCAGCACCTATGGCAACTCTGCTAGTGGGATTTTCAAGAAAGATGGCAAGCACACTCAGCAGCTTTCAGTATTTGACAATTACTTATGGATCAAAGGGCAAGTTGGGTGGCAGTGGCTGCATATTAATTTGTTATACAGTATCTAGGGATTAGCAGCTGGTACTGGCAAAGACAATGCAGGCTTTTGGACACAAGTTTCCCAGCTGATTGCACATTAAGTAACTGCAGTACCTAGACACATCTCCAAAATTAAGCAAGAAAAATATGTTTTTTAGAATTACCTACTTTTTATTTATTGTTCAATTTATTCTATTATTGCTTGTGCAATACAGAAATGTCCAGAAAGGTGCTTTTTCCCAAAAAATATTCCACCTCTGTTGTGCAAAAGAGATTGAGAAACACCATTTGTGGTCAAAACTATTATTCCACCTGTGGATATTATACTGCAAGAAATTTTATTCCTTGCGCTAATAGTCCTGAGAGAGACCTCTGAGTTTCTCACATAAACCAGGAAAGCCATTTTCTACCACGGAAAACAATCTGTATCCTCCTAAACATCCATCACTTTTACATATTGTCCCAGTCAGCTTCTCTGCATCCTCTGGTTATGTGTGGCAGCTGGAGTGAGGATTTATGGAAGAGAGTGGGGATGTCCAACACATGGAACAGCACAGGGTCACAGTTCCGGGCCTGGAGACAGAGAATAAAAAAAGGGCCCTCAAAGGCTTCAGAACTTCTTGTACAATTGCCAAGAAAGATGTTGAGATGCATAGACTGTGTCCAGAGAAGGGAAATGGAGCTGGGGTGGGGGTCTGGAGCACAGCTCTGATGAGGAGCAGCTGAGGGAGCTGGGATTATTCAGCCTGGAGGAAAGGAGGGACAGGAGGGACCTTATCCCTCTCTACAACTCCCTGAAAGGAGGGTGTAACCAACCAGGTGGGGATTGGCCTCTCCTTCCAAGTAACACGTGGCAAGACAGGAGCAAATGGCCTCAGGTTGCACTAAGGATGTTTGAAATTGGACATTAGGAAAAATTTCTGCACTCAAAAGGTTGCTAAGCCCTGGCAGAGGTTGCCCAGGGAAGTGGTGGAGGCATCATTCCTGGAGGTATTTAAAAGATGTATAGATTTGGCACTAGGTGGACTTGGCAGTGCTCTGATTATGGTTGGATCAATATTCTAAGAGGTCTTTTCCAACCTAAGCAGATCTATAATTATCTTTTTAGAGAAAAGTAGGAAGACATTTTGTACTGCTCAGATTCATGGAGGACAGAGCTTTCTTTGATCAGATGGTGCCGTTGTTCAAGGAGAATCACTTTGGTCAGCTCTGTGTAAAGCATCCTGTCAGACACACCATAAAGATAAAAGGCAATTTAGTTTTGATTCCTAATTGATTCCTCTGCTGCAGAAACTCAACCTGGATAAAGACCAACAACAAGCTAAAATTGATGGAGAATTGCCATAATTATTTTGCTCAATATTTCCTGGTTTATTTTAGTTTTTCCTTATTTTTTTTCTTGGTTTTTTTTCTTTTTTTTTTTTTT
>VWZN01005863.1:119991-209873 GCA_013396955.1 Regulus satrapa | reverse complement strand
GAGGGGGGAGGGATGGAAAACGTTTGGTGTTATGGGGTTATTTGTTTGTTTATTTCAAGTGGCCCAAAGTTTTCTATTGGCAGAAAGGAAAGGAGAGAGGCAGAGCAAATGAAATAAATATTCTGCTTCCAAGCCTCATGGATGTGACTCCCACATTTCAAACTGTATAATTACTTTGTTTTTCCAATGTCTGGGCCCAGTCAAATGCTGCTATCTCACCTGGAGAAAATGAAAATTAGTGCAAGGCACACAGTATTTTGCTTGGGTGCTTCCCTGGTGTACTGCATTCCCTTTTGTGGGAGAGATTGCGAGCACAGAGAAAATTATGAACCCTTTATCTCGGTCAGAGAGCAGAAGAGCACGGCCGTGGTGAATGATATCCATCAAGGAACCCCACAGACACCGTGTCCTGCCAAAAGGTCCAAGAAATCTTTTAAGGACATTGTACTGTAGCATTTAAATGCCATGCTCGAGCAGTGCCACGCCGTTGGCAAAGGAAGGGGCGATGGACTCCAGCATCCGCCGGTAACTCGGGGTGGGGAAGGGCAGCTCCTGCTCGGCAGCTGACAGCCTCTGCTGCCCTCTGCCTGGGCACAGCTCAGCACCAGCTCCCCAAACAGAGCAGCTCCCACAGAGCTGTGCCCGCTTCTGCCGGGACAGGCCAATGCCACGGCAGTGTCAGGGAGTGGCGAGCCTGGAATCCCGGAGCGTTCCTCTGCCTGCAGCTCCCATCATGGCCAGCACTTCTCCAGGGCTTTGGTTGCTGTCCATGAGTGCTGAAAATACTGACACCCCTCACTAGGGGTGGGTGGTGACATTTGTCCCTTTCTTACCTGAGAAAGCAGAGTCACCCACAGCTTGGAGCTGTCAGTAAAACCTGAATTTACAAGGCAGAGCTGATGCCCATGTGACTGCACCACTGAAATAAGCACTTTTATAGTGCTTTTAAAAGTTTCTTCAAAAAGAAAATCATATAAAATGCTCCAAGTGTTGTTTTTTTTTTCATTTTCTGTGTGATGCTCCTTAAAATGCAGCTTTGTAGAATATCATCTCATCATCAGCTGACTGCAGAATATATTCACATTATTAGCTTGTCTCTAGTTTCATCCGCTGTATCTCATAAACTGGTCAGGGAAAGGGCTGCAATTTTATTATTGTTATTCCTTTAACATTAGAATCTCACACTGCAGGGCAGCAAATAAATACTTCCTGGAGTATTTGGCTAAAAATACCACAGGCTGTGATTTCTTTGCAGATATTAGGAGGAGCTCATAAGCTTTACACTAGGCAAAAGATATTTCAAACTCACCTGAAATATTACTTCAAATTTATACAGTTCATTGGCATCTTTTAGTCAAATTATTTCAATGGATTAATAAAGTTTTAAATAACTGATGTCAGAAATTCCTAATGAAAACTTCCTAATTTTTCCACTAAGTTTTTATTCAAAAATATCCAAAGAATTTTTTTTTAGTTCAGGACAGCAAACTAGAGTTTGAATTCTTTAGAATTTGCCTTTTAGAGACATTTTGAGTCACTGCAAAACTAAAATGTATCCCTCTGCTGCAGCTTACTGCTCTGTGGAAACCATAATTATCAAGAAAAAAACCAAAACAACAAAAAAACAGAGAAATTTTCCAAAGAAAAATGTAACTGCGGGAAGAAAGGAAGAAGGGAAAAATGAAAGACGCTGGAATAGGGTCACTCTCACCTCTGTAGGTATGTGACCTTAAAACTACTAAGAAAAAGTATCCATGTCAAATCCTGCACTGTCCTGCATTTATGTTTCTTTGAATTCTGACAAGTTTGAGAATACCTCTTTATTACCTTGCTGCAGACATCAGTTTTGATCTGGTGGCATCAAGAAATTAGGCCTTACCCAGGTCTGCTGCTTTTCCTATCAAGGTCCTCAATTAAATATTGGATAGTACTAGATGCAGGACACAATCCCATTCAGTGTATCTTTCCAGTCTGACATGCTCCTATTCATATGCATTTTCTGACTTTTCCATGAAGTTTTATCAAGCTCCACATTACCCCAGAGTTTGTGAGATAGTGTCAAAGCCACATTAAAGAGCAGTAAATTACATTAACAGCTTCTCTCTTGAAAACAGACCTCTAGCAATGTCATCAAACAGAACTAAGTAACTTTGACATTATTTGGTGAGTACTGACTCTGCTTTCCTTCCAGTCCTTTCAATTTGATTATTTGTAGGATATTCTGAGAAGTGCAATCAGGCTGACTGATTTATAGCACTGCAACTTCTCTTACCTTCTGAAGACAAGGAAATGTTTGACCTTTTCCCATCCTCCACAGGTTTTCATAGATAATTGCTAATAGCTCTGAGGTTGATACTGTTCCCCTAAGTGCCCTGGGATGAATCAGCTCTGCCAATTTGAAAACATCATATTTATCTAGCTATTTTCTAACTTTTCCTTTCTAGCCTAGACAGAAATCTTCCCTGAACACCAGTGGTGTTGAATGCGTTGGCCATTTTCATTGACAATAAAAGCCAAAAGAGCCATTAAGTTTCCAATTTACCAGAGAGCCTTCCCGATACACTGCAGTTTTGAGAAACCACCACCTTTTTCCTCATCATACTACTAGAAAAAAAAAAATTCTTCACTACTTATATTTGCTTTGTGTATAAACTTTCAGTGAAAGAAGTGTCAGATGCGCATCAGATTGACAAGGCTCTGGGCCTCTCCAAGAGCTACCTGAACCCAAAATCTTCAGCTTTGCCTCTCTACATTTTCTGTATTTTCCTTTACAGCCAGATCTTCCCCTGTATGCTTGAGTAGGTGCAAGCACCACTACAAAAATGGAGCCTGAGGAAGAGATGAGAAATAACACAGAAGCAATGAAGAAGAGAGAGGAATGAGGGATGTGTGTGTGAGGAGGTGTCTCCAAGACACCCCTTAAAGCTCAGCAGCCTGATTGGAAGTGACACCATGCAGCCAAAGCTGAAAGGATTGGCACACACTTCATGAGTGGAAGCTGGGCTTCTCTCAGATCTGCTCTCAGCCTCATTGGCCTCCTGTGGCAGCATCAGCCAGGCTGTAAAAAGGCTTTCAAAAGCTCAAAGAGGCCAGGCTTTATTAAAAGATGTGCTAACATGACTCACTTTTTTAAAAGATCAGAAACTGAAACGCAACGGCTCTGAAAAGCACAGCTCTCCCATCTTGGTGCTGTGAGCTTCCCTCTGACATCCTGCTGCTGCCATGGCTCACGTGCTGGGCTCTCATCCTTGGACATTTCTGCACAATGGATCAGAAACCACCCACGAGCAGCTCCTGGCCCAGACAGGCACCAATAGCCTGCCCACATCTGAGGTGCAGTTTCCCTCTGAAGCGCCCTGCGTGTCTCCTCTCGCACACCTGCACAAGTGGGGGTTATGCCCCTCGGTTTGGGCTGTGCCATTCCCATGGGTTCAGGCAACTCAGCCTGTTCCAGCTGCATATGGGCTGTCCTGGCCATGGTTCCATCCCAGGCTCATTTATGAGCTTCCCCTTTGGAAGGATGTCTGGGGAAGCACGTGGCCATCAGGTGTGACAGCATCACAAAGGAGAGATGTTAATGCTTGCAATGCTACTGATGTTTCCAGCTTCATGTCTAAGCAGCAATGACAGCTCCAACACCCCCCAAATCACAGTGGTTTCAGCTTTGCCTTATCTCCCCAAGCACGCATGCAAATCCACACAGACTTTGACATCAATGTCTACCAGGGCAGAGTTTTCTATCACATAAAATGTCAGGATGTGATCTTCCATATTTCAGTAGTGCTATCCTGCCATTTAATTTAATAACAGCTAAATATCAAGTGGTTACTATTTTGATGCTGTGTTCCATCAGCCACTGAATTAGAAATAATGAGACAAATCTAAATTTGTGATTCATGGTGAACTGCTGGAGCTAATCTCAATCACACAGTGGATGACATCGAGTGATAACTGATTTAACAGATGATCGTGTGCTCGGCTCTCCTGTCCTCTCTCACAGAAACAGGAACATTAATGAAGGAAAAGTTCCCTTACACTTTACAAGACTTTTCCAGACAATATAAATACTTAACATAGGAACAATTTCTTTCCTTTCCACTAATTATAGACTCTTCAATTGCATTTTACTAGTATTTGTATATATGGCAAGCCTTTGTGCCTTCGGGAGGCTGAGCTGCTGAGGTGTTTAAAAAGTATTTTTTGGCATTTTCCATGAACATTTTTCAATTTACTGTAATCTCTAACCCAAACAGGTGCCTCACCCAAACAGCCCCTTGGGAAGTCCTTGCACCTGGTTGTAGCAGCCTCCCAGTGCTGATCCTAACAGGAATCAGCCATGGGAGTAAGCATGGCAGTTGCCCTGTTAGAAAAGACTTTCCAAAAATTAACTTGTCAGACTTTTAAAATGTTAAAAGTATGTGCCCCAAAAGTACTCTTTTCTCTGTATCTTCACTCTTCACCAGTTTTCAGCCTGCACCTTTTCACTGCTGGACTCAGTTATTCTCTGCCAGGTTTAAAGATATTCTGCTGCGTCAAATCCAGAAATTCCCAGTGAGCTGTAAGTCGTCTATAAATAAAACCAGTTGTTAATTTTTCCTTCATATCTTTTATTAGTGACCATCTACAAAAAGTTGACTGAAATGTTGCTATTGATGATAGTGACATAAAGAGGCAGAATTTTCCAGGTATGTTTTCCTGATTTGCTTTTGGAAATAGGATAGTGAAGGAATTAATTAACAGAGATAATGAATGAATTTTGGCAGTCTGACAGTCAATTTTGTCATTTACTCAGCAGTGTCACACCTGCCAGCCCAGACAGCAACTGCAAGATGCCTTTATGGCTGAGAATGATGGAGTCTCACAGATCAAAATAATTTTTTACTACAAAAAAAGATCACCTCCATGAGCAGATAAAAGGGTCTAAATAAAATTACCTACTGTAGACAAAAGGTGGCTTTTGAACTAGAAATTCAACACAAAAAGCATGACATGGTCTCAAGAGATACATTCAGAGAAATAAGAAAGCTGTTTCGTAGATGGTGTGTGACACACTGCCCATGTCCAGCCTAGCGTGGAATGGCACAAACCCTGTAGGGGTGGGGCTGCAGAGTGCCCCCCAAAATGGGCTCAGTGTTGATCTTGGTCACTCCCTCGGGGAGCTGGAAGGTGAATGCCCGCAGCAGGCTGGCAAAGAAAATGAAGAGCTCGGTCCTGGCTAAGTGCTCCCCCAAACACACCCGGTGCCCTGCAGAGGATAGAGGAAAGGACAGTGAGTAAATAAACCTGACCCCAACAGCGACTGTTTTCATGCTCACACAGTGCAAAGGTAGTTTTGCTGAGCCCAGAATTTCTGTAGGACTAAATGCAACCAATGACACAAAGCTTCGAGGATTTTTTCCTTCAAAGAATTTTATCTGCAGCTGTAGATAACCATGTAACCTTTCCGCTCCCTTCAATTACCTCAAAAGCCTCATCTTCATTTGACAGAAAACTTTAAAGGAATTCATTCCATCATGTAAATGAAGAATAAGAACCTGCTTTTCCTGGGAGATGTCATGTTCTAGGGTTGAATGCATAAAGAATCAAGAAGGCTGCTTGAAAAGGGCTTTCCTTACACATGCCTGGTATGAAATGAGTGCCCAAAATCAGTAGCCACAATCATTAGCAGAGAATTTCCTTCCAAAAATAGGGCAAGTTAGATATCTGTGTTTGTCAGGACACCTCTGATTTTCCATGTTATTATTTCTTCAGTAGAACATGTGTTACTGAAAATAATCATGTTGATTTAAGCACTCTTTTCCACAAAAAGGTTTAGAATAGACAACCCATAGGTTTTTAATAGACATCTTCCTATAGTTCCAATCCAAACTGTTGATGTTTGTGCTGTTGCCCACTTACCTATCGAGAATGGTAAAAAGGCTTCTTGAGCCACAAAGTTTCCATCCTTATCCAAGAAGTGGCCAGGGTTGAACTGTCGAGGTGTTTCCCAATGCTCTGGGTCATACAAAGATGAAGCAATATTTGGAAGAACTATGGTGCCCTGAAAAGAGGAGAACATTTATTCTGTTCACATTCAGACTGTGACCCCTTCTATTCAGCCCCCCTTCTATTGAGGAGAATACCCTGGCACAAACATTTTAATCCACACCTTGCTCTACTGATGCAGGAAAAGTCTGCAGCAGCTGAGAAACTGTGTCTGTACCTTTTTGAGGGGAAAGCCAAGCAAGGTTGTGTTCCTCACACACACCCTGGGCATGCCAACTGAGATAATGTTGCTGAAGCGTTGGATCTCATGAACCACAGCGTTGGTGTAGGGCAGCTCTCTCCGGTCCTCATAGCAGATCAACTTGGAGGGACCCAGAAAAGCATCCAGCTCCTTCTGCACTTTCTCTGTGGAAAACAGTCACTGTTTCAGGTGGAAAAACATATCAAGTATTTTCAGTAATTTCATTTTCGAAGACATTTCCAACTTAGGACTATGAGAACAACACCACAATTAATATAGAAAAGTAAGTAACTTTTAATGAAGAAAATTAAAGTAGCTGGATGTTCCAACAGCTTAAACATATGAGAACTCTGCTTCTGCCTCTGAAGTTATTTGATCATAAATTAAGAAAAGACATTTGTTGCTCAAAAATTTAAGTGTTGCCTTACTACCACAAATCCAAGAGATAACAGATTTATCTTTGACTTTTCTTCTGCCTAGGTGCCTCAAACACTTGCAGCCAGTTCCCAGAACATTAAGCTCACAGCTCTCTGAAGTTTATGCCAGGTGAGTCTAAGCCTTAAAAGTCTAATTCCTGTTAAAAGGACATGGTTCTTATACAGGGCATCTGTTAAGTGAAGCAATGCCAACTAAAACAAGATCCAAATACCATTGAAAAATATGGATCTACTGCTTGGCATCTGCCTTTTAATAAAGAACAAAATGTTTTAAATTACCTATTGCACGGGAGTCTTGGGGGGGTATTAACAAAAATAAAACCTTTGATTTATAAACTTCAAGGGAGGCACTACACACCTAAAACTACCTTAGATTTTTAATAAATGATCCTTTCTTTTTCCAGAACTTTTGAAGCAACAGTAAGATGCAGGAAAGTCCATTCTGCATTGATCAGTCTGTGCCCATTCACATCAAGCCTGCCCTGTGACTGACAACAGTCTTTCATTAAACTGACAACAGAGATTTAAGCACCTTACAGAATTTAAAATGTATATTCAGAAATATTTTTAAGTTAACTTCTTTCTGTGAAGAACTACCTTGCAGAAGCACTTGAGAATTCAGGTAGTTTGAACTAATCAGTCACTGCATAATGTAAACACACATTTCTATTCCTGATTCCTGATGAGGCAAAAGGCCAAACTTCTCCTTATGGTGCACAGTGGAACACCGTCACTGGATGGCAACACAGGAAAAGTATTAATGGGTTCAAAAAGAAGCCACCAATCAATTTAATGAGGACAGGCACACTGGTGTCAGCTCATTCTGAGAGCCCTGATGCAATGTATTACTCAAGAAACCCAGGAAGGATCACTCTGCACATACTTGGCTTTTCCAAATATGTGCAATATCTAGCTAAATAAAATTATATAGATGAGTCAGTGCTTTCATAACCTTAATTAAAGTAAGTGATAACAAAACATGTGATAACATGAGATTAAGCAGAATTTCTTGTCTGACAGCTACAAATTGACCAAATTTTACTAATCTTCATCTCTTTCATTCGCTTAAAATCCTATTCTCCTCTGGGTAGTTGCACATATCCTGCAACCTAACTGTGAGATTTATGTCATGCAGTATAAGGCATCCTTCTTCTTTTGGTTTTCATTCAGTGCCCTATGAAAGGGATTGGTGGTTATTTAAAAACTAGACTTAAAACCAAACTTCTTAAATACACATAGATGTAACAGAGCAGCCATCTGTTTCCACTCCTGACTGGAACAATTTCTGGTACAAGAAACTCAAATACATCACAGAGTTAATTTAATCCCTGGATCAACTGATGCTGCCTAGGCAGACCTACAAGTACAAAAATGTACATGTGCCACTAGGTACACATCAGTATCTAGGAATAATCTCAATGAGAATGTTATGACTTGTTTTTTTATATTGCATGGGAGATACTTGTGATGGGCATATTTATTCACCTTGGATGTCTGGATATGCCACCATGTAGAGCAGGCCCCAGTTCAAAGTAGTGCTTGATGTCTCTGATCCACCCAAGAAAAGGTCATTTACTGAATAAACCATGTTGTCTTCATTGTATGTTGACCTGGGTTCATCTTTGGACTGCAAATGATAAGAACAGTTGGAGGCTTATACATGAAAGTTTAAAAAAACAGAATAGGATTAAATGTGATTTTATAATTGGTTCCCAGCTGCAGTGTCTTCTCCTTACAGGACAATACAGAAAGACTGCTAAGGAATGTTAGATACCACAGATGGCTATCAACACAAAAATTTACATTTCACAAACAGACAAGGCTTGTTTGTTCCACTCTTAATCATGAATGGTTCATTCTGAGGTTTTCCAGTTTTCAATTAGGAGCATGAAGATGTGTATGTATACACTGAAATTATAAATAAACACGGTTATGGTTTGGGGGAATTCATTGTCTATATTTAGGGAGGTTTTCTCAGAGATGTCAAACCTTTCTCTTGCCAGTAGAGCAATTGAAAAGAAGGAGAGATGCTTCTCCCTGCTGTAATATCATCTAATCTTTTCTTTATTACCCCTGTTCATCTATTACAGACAGTTCAATTTTTTTAATAAACAAACTTGGATGATTTCCACCCAGCAAAGTCCCAGAAGAGCTCACTGAAACAATTTCTGGTATACTGATATTCAAGTCTCATAAATCCTGGAGCAGCAATGAAAGGCTTTAGAAGCAGTCAAATGCTTTGGAAGGCCAGGTATGTTACTGTGCTGATACAAAAAAAGGAGCTAGAAGCCATTTAGGCTGGCCTGCATCCACACCAGCCATAAGAATATAGCAGCTGATGTGGGAATTGATCAATAAATAGTTATCAGGGAGAGGTAGGCGAGTGCAGCAGCCCAACAGGCTTTGACTGCCTCTTTTGCGGCTACCAGCATGTGGCAGTGGTGAAAGGGACACTGGCTGTCCCTGCACGGCAGCACTGCCACCAGGAACCACTGCCCACCTCTCCGGGTCACCCTTGCCTTGCCACACCCCAAGTAAAACCAGTCTCGTCTTGCCACTTCCTCCTCTTTCTCCTTTTAATTCATGTCACCAAACAGAGCAGGAAAAGGAAAATACCCTGCCACAGTGGAGGAGAGGAGAAAGGAAAAGTGATTTAAGTGAAGTTACAAAGGAGAAGCACAACTGGCAGTCCAGGGATCAGGGCTGGGATCCAGTACCCAAGAGATTCATACAAAGTGATCCAGGTATGGTCTAGAAAAGGAAGAGATCTTGTGCACACCTCCTACAGTCCTTCTCAGCCCTACAGATTCCCACCTACCTCTGCTATGGCTGCCTGACCAAAATGCCCTTATTTGTCCCAGTTCCTTTGTCTGCTTTACACTTTGTTGACCCTAGCACTCTTCTCTTCTCCAGTTTTGTCTGAAACACTGCTGACTTCTAGGTTATTCCTCCATAAAATATTCTCAAAATCCAGCTGTCCTCTTGCAAATTCTCTGGGCAAACCTTTACTGGCAAAATACTGTAACCAGAGCATTCCACTCTGTCTTCCAAAGAAGGCCTTCCCAGTTCTCTTGTTCTTCACTTAGTAATTCACAATTCTTCTCAGGAGTCCTTGAGTCATTTTACAGCTTGTGTCAATTAGAAAAAAAAAAATAAATTGCACTGTATTAACCTGCCCTTTAATGAAAGGGTTGCTAGGTGCTGTGGCATATCAATGATAAGAAAGGATTTGGGAAGATCCTGGTTGCTGGATTCATGTTACAATATATAGAAAGGCAAGAAGAGACTGGTTATGATGATTTAATGGTCCATGTTGACCTTTCCCCCCATGACTGTATGACTGGGCAGAAAAAACTTACTTTTTCAATGTGATCCAGGTAGAAGTCAATGAAATCCTGCAGTTCCTCTGGTTTCCCACGCTCGGTGTGCATTTGGATCTCTCTCCGTGTGAAGTTGCTCAGGACATGGTAACAAGCCAACACCTTCTTATGGGGCCCAGGGAGACGGCTCATCAGCCAGGGGAAGATTTCATAGAGCTGTGGGAGTGACACACAAGAGGTCCTGCAACGCCTCTATCACAAGAAAATGCACTAGGAAGGCCTGCTACAAAGAGAGGTAATATTCATGTTAGCTTGGGATTGGGGTCTCATAGTAAAATGTTCTGACAAAGACCTCGCTCGGGCTTTGAAGCTGTGAAAATTAAACTATATAATTTCTAGTTTGGATGGTAAGATTCAGAGTTCCACAGGCTTTCAGCTCAATCACAAGCCAAATTAGAATTACTGTAACTAGAATGAATGGTATTCATCGATGCAGTTATTCACAGCTTCAATTGCTATGAACTGCATTTGGGCATTTTGAAAGTGAGCTCCTGCCCTCCAGTGGAGAATACCGGGAAGGGAGAAGCAAAAGTTGGAAACTCAGCAGGATGCTTGCCAAAGCAAGAACTGGCCCCCGGTGGCTGCTTCACAGGCTGGGTAACCCCCGATGTGCTCTCTACCATCGACCTTGCAAGGTTCCTCCATGAGATTTCAAATATCTGAAACCCAGAAAAGCTAAGGGACATCTACCTGACAATTTCTTTCTCCTCTAGAAAGAAAGACTGGGTTAGCTGACACAACCAGATCCTGTTTTCCTTCTGTTTTACCATTTGGGAATATCTGGCCTAAGAAATAGCTGGTTTTTACTTATTCTGATAGCAAGAAAGTAAATTCTGGTTTTCAGCCTACATTTATGCCTGGGTAATCTGTATATTCTTCTATCTGCAAGATACAACATACTCTTAATAGTTCTTTTATTCTGCTCAAAATGTAATTCCATTATTTATTTAACAGCAGAATTTTTATCTTTTCTCAGCCTTCATTTTGCTGAGCTCTTCTTGTACTCTTTTAATCACATTACAGAAAGCATGTTATTAGGTGTTCACTGGAGTGGGGTTGAATTAGATAAACTATACTTGTGTTTTCCTGGGAAATCAATTCTTATTGTCAGACATCCAGTTATCAATTAATGATTACCTTACCATAAAAACAAAAATACTAGTCCAGTCCTTGGTGAATTCACTTAGAACTTCATATCGTTTTTGGTTAGTTCCATCTCTGGTATTTTTTTTAGTTGCAAAATGTTTTCAGAAGCCTTAGACACAACTGTGGTCTGACTAATCACATAAAGTTGCCCAGATTACAGGCATTCCTGCTCCCAAATGTCTGCCCTCTCCAGACACTATGGCACTCTAACTGTAAATGGAATTTAGCTGTCAGTGGCCAAGACAGAAACTGCGTCCATCCACCTTCCTGGGTACCTGCCAAAACTCCTCCTCCATTGATGGAGAGCCCAACCCACAGCATCCCCCTGTTCAGTGCCTGACACCATGAGATCCAGACAAGACATGGGGATGTGGATGCAGTAATATCCACTTTTTTTGCATAATACTGTGTACTCATTGGATCTGGGAGGTGGGGAAATGGTGGCCATCCCTCTGGAATGGTTTGAACCCCTGTTCTTATTTGCCCAGCAATCAAATCAAAGCCAGGATAGGATGCAGAGAAGAAAATAAGGTATGTTCTCTGTCCTAAAAGCAGGTGTCACCTGCCACCACTATACCAAATTTACAAGACCAAAGCTAAGCTAAGCAAAAGGGAACCTGACCACAACTCAGCGAGAAGAATGTTCCATAGGATGTGGGGAGCAATCCCCATTCCTCTATTCCAGGAATTGTATTCTATATTATAGAATGTATTCTATATTATAAAGTTACTTGTAAGATATGTGGGACAACTACAGCAGTGGAACCAGAACTCCCAAGAAATTTTAAATTACTTCTGTGCAAACAGGCCTCTAGTGTCAGATGGATGGTTGACTCCCAGATGGTTTAATTGCCAAGCTTGCAGTAATATTTTCTGTCTTAGCATTTCCTGCCTTCTGCTGCCTGTGCCTGCAGCTGCTCCTCACTCAAGGTGAAGGAGCAGAATTTTTCAGGGAAGTCTTCAAGTTTGTGTCTTACAGAAGAAATGGAGATAAGTAGCCAGAGGCAAAACACTTCTGTATTTGCCTCGTTCCTCTCCCTGCTGACTGCATGTTAAACAGTGTCTAAACTTGGCACATGAGTCACACTTTCAGATCTGACATTTAATATTTAGGAGTCATGATGTCCAGCACAGGAACCTGCGGTGCACAGGGGTTGAGAAACCAAGTAACAAACACGACCCAGGAGCAGTCCATGAACCTGTGCCTTATTGCAAAGATTTAGGGGGCAAACTACCACAGAACCCAAACACAGGATAATGAACACAATTGCCCAAGGCTGGCATGTGGAGCTTCACCATCACACTTTGAGAGAGCTCACTGCCCAATAAAAATGTGTGGGCCATCACTCACCCATTCTGAAACTTTTGCCAAATAAAATTGAATCTGCATTTCTCTCTGTCTTATTGAGAAAAACTTCAACAGGTCGTTCACTTACATGGTGAATAAAGCTGCCCCCAAACTTGAAGAGATGTTCTGTAGCTTTAATCAGCTCATGAAAGGCCTCATCCTCTCTGGAGAAACGATGTCCAAACACGACAGCACAAATTACATTGGAGACCGAATGGACAAGAGGGAAAGAAGGATCCACAGGTTTCCCTGCAACCATAATAATAAATACCACTGTTAATGTCTCCTGCTTTAGTGAAATGACAGAATCTTCTAAGTTACCCAAAGAACTTTCAAGAAGGCATTTCACAGAAAAGCAGCAATATTTTTTCTAAATTGTAGTATCAAACTGATTCCTCACAACCACTTTGCAATCCCATAAGCTCAGGAAAGTGTGGCACCCTAAATAAATGCCAGATGTATGAAATATTGCATCATATGATGGAGGAAATTTAGAGGTAAAGGAAAAAAATTCTATGCAAATTTGTTTTCTGGCAAAATCAAAATATCTCTCAAGCATGGGAATTACTGAGAACACCATGGACAAAGGGATCCTGAGGGTAGAAGGGCAAGAAGAGAGACAGCTTTACTCAGCAAGGACACAGAGGCATGCAAAGCTACTGTGTTTTGTCTGATCTTGCTAGAGACGTACAACCTCCACTAAGATAAAATGTTGTAAACTCCTTTCAAACAAATGTGTCAACACAATAATAACTAATTTTAAAGCAGTTATTTGAAGCCTAATCCCAAGAAAACTATTTTGTGAAGATGGAATATAAGTCCATAAAAATATTTGTGCATGTATTGATGCAGCTGTCCAACAGCCAAGGCACAATTCTGATTAACAGCTTATTGTTCTGAGTTTTTTTCCTTACACACAAGGTCATATCTCAATCTCTCCTAGCTCTTAAACCATGGGATTGGACTCAATCTAAACATTTTAAATTCATACAACACTAGCCACAGCATGTCTTGATTAATTGTGCCTTTGCATAATGATCAGTATTGGGAAATCCAACTCACATGATCCTAAGTGGGTTGATCAGGGTGGAATCTTGTAATGAAGACAAGATTCTAGGCAGTGCTTTACAGAGGGTATGCAAGCAGTGTTACAAGGCTTAATTCATCAGCATTGATTTTGTCTCTTTATGCACCAGCACTATAAAAGAGCCAAAAATGTGCCCTTGAGGCAAAGCCCAACATCATCCTGGAACAAATGATCATCATCCTGTATTAGGAAATGAACTGCTGGCAGGCCAAGGGAGGTGATCCTTCCCCTCTGATCAGCACTGGCAAGACCCAGCTGAAGTGCTGGGTCCAGCTCTGGACTCCCCAGTAAGAGACATCAGCATATTAGAAAGAAGTTGAGCAAGAAGCCACAAGGACAATTAAGGAATTGAAACAACTGGCATAAAAGAGGCTGAGAGAGATGGAATATTTAGTTTGGAGAAGGGAAGACTTAGGGAGGTATCTAAATATGTATAAATTATATGTGATGGAGGGGTATAAAGAACATAGAAGCAGACTTTTCTCAGTGGTATCAAGTGGGGCAACAGGAAAAAAAAAGTAAATACAATAAATTTCGCATAATCACAAGAAATGTTTTAACTATAGCACTCACTCAGCAGTGGAACTGGTTACCCAGACAGGTGGTGAAGTCTCCATTGCTGCAGATATTTACAACTCAGCCCTAAGAAACCTGCTCAGATTGACCCTTCTTTGGGTAGGGGTTAGACTAGACCATCTTCAGAAATCCCTTTCCACTTAGGGTGCTCTATAATGGAAATAATAAATAAGCTCTGGTTTTTCTTCTCAATTTTAGTACTTTAATAAATAATTTTGAGCAAGAATAGTCTCCTTGAAAGCACATGAGGGACTAGGGGCTTTGCATTTTCAGTCCATTCCACGCAGACACTGTTGTGGAACAAAAGCTGCCCTGAGTTTCAGGACAGTACAGAGAAGTTCATACACTAAGGACATCAGGCTAATGGCAAAAATTATATTTATTGCAGAAATACCTTTCATACTTGCAAAGAAGTCTACCAGATAGTGGGCTTCTTCTTGAACTCGGTGCTCCAGACCTCTTTTTCCCAGACCAAGGTTGCGTAAAGTCCTCAGAGCAAACCTTCTCTGCTGTTTCCAGGTGTGACCAGTTGCCAACATAATGCCTGCATCCATTAAAGGAAGAGCTCTTTATCATGCTAATATTAATCAGAGATAAAAACTACATTAAAGGATTTACTAAGCCACAGAATGTAATTAAACTGTTGCATTGACTGTGAACATGAAGGTACCAAGGAGCAGCTGTGATCTGTAATCACATGAAATGGACAAACGCAGCTGGGTAATAAGATGGTTTTCTGGATTAAGTCTGAGCCCAGACAATCAGGAACCTCAGGACATCTCAGCTCCTTCTCTAGAGGCTCTTTGTAGTGCTTGTCTCACACTCTCTGCTGTGCCTGAAGCTCACCTGAATCAGGGTGATGATTTTCATGAAGGGAAAAGGATTCTGACTGTCCACAGTCAGGGAGAAAAGTTCCTGTCTGCAGGGCAGGAAAGTTCTGTATTTAGGGTTTGTGACAGGCTTTGAGGACTTCCAGTGTGGTTGGTGGTATGAAACCGACAGCAAGGTTGAGACAGAAGCACACTGAACTTCTGGGTGCAATTGTGCCAGCAGGAACATAGTCACAAAAGGAAGGGAATGGGAAGGAGATCCCACTGTCAAGCTCAGTTTTCAGTGGAAAATCTCATAATGGGAGGCAGCTTGTCCAGGACAAGGAATTGGGTTTTTCCTACTTTTTTTCCATTTCTCTGTGGTGCAATTTACTATTGCCTCATCTCATCACCTCTGAATCTGCCCCAGTGAGTATTCCATAAAAGATATTATTAATCCTTTTCTTCTTGCTAGTATTTTCCACCTGCTATGCTCCAAAAGCTATTTCACCTCTCTGTACTGTGCAGTTCACCTGGCAGTCACTCCTCACAGAGAAACCCCTGCCTCTGTGCTGCCTCTGAAGGTGGTCACAAGCTACAAAAGACACTGCAATTTGTCAAGATGACACTTCTGTGCACTATTTATGCCAGGAAACTCTCACCTTTTCCTTTGGCCATTGCTCTGAAGAGGGGTGACACCAGCCTCCCAGAAACGTCTTCAGGGTGTGTGGTCATGCCGTCCTTCACTGCTTGAAATCCATTCAGTATAACCACTGGGGCCCATCCAAACCACAGGGTGAATATGTTGCCATGGATTTTTGCCAGCTAGAGATGGGAGAGAAGCCATGAAAACAGATGAAATCCCACACACTGCGGAGGATGAACCTGTTTTTGTGAATGTAGGACCAACCCTAAGGTGGAGTGATGTTCTCCATCTTTCCCACCAAATTACAATTATCACTGAGTAAGCGTGAATGTCTTTTCCAACATTCACTGTTGGAAACACCTGTCTATTCCCACTTTTTAGAGCCACATGCCTATGTCAGAAAACATTACCTACCTTTTATTACTGTATATAAGCCAAGACTCAGTTTGCAATCATTCATAGGATAAAGGGTATTTTTTTACTTATTAATTTAAAGGGTTTCTATCATTTGCACAAGTAAATAGCACAAAAGAACACAGAATTGTCAGAGGAGTAATTAGCTTAGAGACCAGACTTTCTTCTTTCCTCCCATCTGTTTTTGATCCTGTCAATACAAACAATACAAACATACACACAGAGTGCAGGGAAGTATCCATTCACTGCTCAAGCTAGAGAGTGCCAGTGTTCAGAAAGCTACAAATCCATGCTGTGAAAGTAATATTTTTAACAGTATTTTTTCCTAACTCCAAATCTGATATGTCATCCCTAAAGGCATTTAATCCTAAACTACATCAATTTTCATATTAAGTCATCAAATTTAGTGGCAAGGGGTGATAGAAAGATATCAAGTTTCATATACATTTCAGTGAAAAACAGTGTTAAAAGGGGATAGGTTTAAACCCCAGAATGATCTTCACACATGCAGAAATTCCAATACAAGGTTTCTTAGCTTGGCAAACTACTATACATTGCAGTATCTTTTCCTTCCTTTGTGAACCAAATCAGCAGTTCTGAACCAAACCAAGTGTGGTATCACAGTGGTCAGTTAACAGTTACAGTACTACTAATGTAGCACTTTGGGAGAGGATGTTTCCACACAGCAAACAACATGAGAAAGGAGAAATCACAAAGACGTTTAGACAGTTAGGAGTATCTGAAAATAAGTACCTTCATGAGGAGATCACGATTAAACTGAAAGTTCAGCTGTATCAGCGTCCCAAAGACAGGGAGAGGGACTGGTCCAGGAGGAAACCGTCTCCGCATTCGCTGCAACTTTAAAAACTGCGCAATTAGAAGAAATACAGCCACTGCTACAAGAGCTTGACTTATGGTCAACATTTTAGCATCTGCCTTTTCCAGCTTGCCTTTATTCAAAATTGTCTATTGAAGCTATTAAGGCTGGTTGCTAAACCAGTTTTTTCATCAGAGCTTGAATTCACCTAATAAGTATTCCCCACCTCTAACCCTCCCTTTTTATTATCAACCACTCCCTTTTTGTTCCACTTATTACTTTCTCATGCTTCAGCATATTAATGGATGCACACCCTTTTCCTCACATTACACTTACTCAGTATGGATCGCAGGATTTGTAGGAATGGTATCTCAAAAGACTACGGCCAAGATTTTCCAGATGTTGGAGATACACGTAAATTCTCCATCCAGTTTATCTGAGACAATTTAGAATGGTATGTGTTTTTTACAAATACTCCAGGAATGCTTTTAGAAAAGCAACAGCCATACATACAAATTAGGCAGGCAAATGTAAGTGGATATTAAATCTTGGAGTTTTTAAATTGGTTTGTGTATATTCCATGTACGTATTATATCTAGTAATGGCAAGGCTGATAGAAGTTAAAAGCCCACATTTATCTTAAGATACATATACAGCTCTCTAATGCTTAATACAAAAAGCAAAATTTGTTACACTTTTGAATGTAATTGAAAACATAACTGGATTGTTGTATGACCTCACTTTTTTCCCCAACCTGTTAGCACTAGGTAAATTTGTGGAGGGTTTTGTCTGCTTCTGCATTTCCCTGTTCAATCTTGACATAAGGTGGATACCCTATATGATTTGAGAAATCATCTGAAAGTATGTGAGATAAATAATGCATATTCATAGAGAAAGTACATCTAGTCTTAAATATGCAGATTTAAAAGGGAAAAACAAAACAAAAACATGGGAAAAACCTACTAATGATCTTGAGCTTCTCCAGAACAAAGGGCTCCAGCAAGAACTAGTCATGACATGAGTGTGGATCCTTGGTAATTTGAAAGCAGAGTCTGTAACCAAGGCTCTTTGCCAAGCCTCAACACCAGCAGAAACCACAAACACAGCACCAGGGCAGTTCACATGCTGCAATCAGACCACGGGAATCTCACAAGAGGTGTTCTGGGCACCACAAAACCATGACCTTTGCCGTCCTGTGTTACAGATCCAGACTGAAAAGTTCCCTGTCAAAATTGCCCATCCCTTGAGAGCAAAGCACTTGTAAAAGAAACATGTTTTTTCACTGATCTTCTGAGAAAACTGCCTCAACTTGTGCACCAGCTCGCTTCTTGCAAGCTGACTTTGGGACAGAAATTATTTCCAGATTTTGTGTCTCTGGAACATGGAAGACATTTTCCCAGAACATTTTCCCAGAAGGAACAACCTGGAGTCTGACAGCAGACAGTTTTCAAACCTCCAGGACAATTAGCCTTCAACCACAGCTCTTCATTACTGTTAATACATACGTGATTAATGTGCATTAACTAAGGGGTATTTGTAGTTTCCACATAAGCTTTGTTTGTGTACACTAAAGGGTGATTTTTCAAGACAACCATTTCTAATTTATCTCTCTTCTTCAACAGGGAAAGTAAAATTCTCTTTAAAAAGAAATTTGTTAAGTTTTGCCTTTTCTGTCTCCAGTGTAATCTCTTGAACTCTGCTTCAAATTCCCCAGTTTATCCTTTTAATTTGGAATCAAAACAATACGCTCCCTTTTCTTGTAGATATTAGAAGATTTTCCATATAAATGATTTTTCATCAGGAAAAGTAATTTTTGTCCCCTGGAAGTTAAGCCCCGGTGCCCCTACCCCACAAGGGGTCTCCCACCTTTAACCAGTCTTCAGCTGGAGCCAGCGTGGAATACAGTTCTCTTACAGTGGAAAAGAAAGACGACTGTGGCTTGGTTCAGATCTGAGGCATGGGGTTTATCTTACTTTATTTGATGGAAAGTATATTTATGAGACAGCCAAGGCACCATTTTCTCAACAGTTACCAAATGCAACCAGCAGCAGCATTTCTTCAGCACTATCTAACAGCTATTCTTTAGGATTAGTCATCTTTAACTTAGTAAAGTTAAAGCAACTTAAAGCAACTGATGCTTCCCCTCCCGCATCCAGATGGATACAAAGGAATCATTCTCTTACCAGCGTGGTGCAACTGCCAGGAGGATGTTTGCAGGTCCAGCAGGAGGGGACTTTGTGCCAACCACCTACCTGCCAGGACATGCTGGACATGGGCAGAACCATCCCACAAAAGGTAATCCTGCAGGGGAAGAAACTGCCAACCCATGTTTCATCCTGTATGCACATCCCTGCCTGTTAGACTGGGCTGCTTCAAAGCACAAGGTGGGCAGAGGCACCTGAAACCAACACAGCTGTGATGATGATGTCAGTCCTGGAGATGGCACTGTCAGCTAAACAGAATATAAAGATAATCCTTCCTGGGTTGGCAGGCAGTGTCCAATTTGTACCTCATACAAGAGGAATGTATCCCAATGCCATAAAAGAAAATCCCTTTGTTAGATGCCAGCAAGCAAACCAGCAAAAAACACCCACTTTTGCCAAATCCGTAGGCACCTGGCTCATAAAGGGCTCCCAGAATTCTTCAGTAGTGCCAAATCTGCTCTTGGTTATGGTGTGCTAAGTGAAGTCATCTAACTGGGATAAAGATTCCAATTTTAAAAAATGAAAGAATAAATGAGGCTGAATAAATTTTTGGAGGATCTGGAGCAATCATCACAAGTAGACAACCTGGCATAAAGAAGAAGGTGCCATGTTGCTGGCAACGAGCAGGCTCATTGAAAAGGATGGTATCAACACTCTGTGCCTGCTCACTGTTAGCATTTATCTTCCAGTCCTTGCTCTTTGCTTGTGATATGAAAAGCTCCCCACAGCTGCCTGATGAAGCCATACTTCTATTTTCATCAGAAGGGTTAGAATGCTACTTGGTTTCGTGGGTGAAACCCTGAACTTTCTTCCTAAACAAAAATGATAGAGTTGTATACAATAGGCTTGCTCAACAGCAAACCATATCAGTCTAAGGGGATGTTATCTCTGATCAAACTATCTGCCTTCAGAAAGCTTCCTCCAAGAGCTTCTTTCACCTCCTGCACCTATAATATCCCGAGACAGACTGAGCCTATCTCCACAAACGCAACTGTGGCTTATGAGAAATAATCTTTATTCATGAGACTTCCAATTTATAGACCACATTTCAAGATTGTTCTCTGTAAATCCTCTTTCCAACTGGTAATTAAAAAAAGTTCCAATTCTAATTCTTCCCTTAATGTCTTTATTACACATCAGGAGAAGATTACTAATATTTTCCAAACAGAAAAAAACCCCAACAAAATATGAACCCTTTATAATTATAATGCTCAGGATGCAACTGTCTGTCAAGAATCTCTCGGGATAGTGATTAACCAAATAAAGAGGAAAGCAAAAATCTCAAGACACGCAAAAAAGGAATTCACATACAGAAGTAGTTTTGTAGAGTGACTCTTCCCTGAATCTGCCATTTCCTATCGAGGAATGGCACAGAGCTGGTAGGGAGGTGGCTTCATGGTGCTCCCAAAAACAAACTTGGTGTTGACTTCCTTCACTCCTTCTGGCAGGGTGAATGTGAATGCTTGTAGCAGGGTGGAAAAGAAAATAAAGAGCTCCATCCTTGCCAACAGCTCCCCCATACACACACGGTGCCCTGTGAAGAAACAGAAAAGGCAATTCAGCCAAAGGATTTCTATCACATCTCCCTTTCTAAATTGTCTGGGATTTAGTTTGCTTTTCTGCAGATTTTATAATTTTCTCTTAATTTTCTCATTTAATGATTCATAACTGAAAGTCGGCTTATATTTTCACAAAAATTTTTATTTACATTTACAGCAGGCAGTGAGAAAATATAGAAATTGTCACCAGGGTGGCATAGCTTACATTTACAGTCTTCCCAGCACCATGCATTTTTCTGCTACTGCTTGATAGCTGGATCTCTTCTCAGAGAAAAACTGGATCTGTCTTCCAAGAAAAACTTTTCTATGTGTCATTCCCTCTCTTCCAATCTTTTCCACATACAACTAGACCTCTCTCTACTTGGAGATCTTTAATACAGTTTGTATATTCCCATTTGTAGGTGCCTTCCCAGTTATTTTGGGGGACAAATGGATCTGAAGTAGTAAATAAATCCCTGTTCAGTGCACTCACCTGCTGCAAATGGTAAGAATGCTTCTCTGTTTACAAAGTTGCCATCTTCATCCAGAAAGTGGCCTGGGTTGAATTTATCAGGTGTCTCCCATTTGCCAGGATCAGCCAGAACGGAGTCAATATTTGCTAAAACTATGGTGTTCTGAAGAAAAAAAAAAGGAGCAGTGGCTTCAACAAAAACTATGACCGTAGAATCTACTAATATCTAGGACAAAGCCTTGTGAAGGGCCATCTACGAGAGACAGTCAAACCTCACTGCTAGAACAAGAGCTCACGTCCCCAGTCAGGAAAAACCTCAAAAGCCTTTCTAAAAACATCGAATGGACCAAAGATCAAAGGCGTTCAAACACGCAGCACGTCTGTACCTTCGGAATTCGATATCCCAGCAGCTCCGTGTCCTTCACACTCATTCTGGGCAGGGCAATTAAGAGGATGTTACTGTAGCGCTGGATCTCGTGGATTACAGCGTTTGTGTAGGGCAACTTTTTCCTGTCCTCATAGCAAAATACATGGGAGCAACCCACAACAGCATCCAGCTCCTTCTGGACTTTCTCTAAGGAGAAATTTTCAGCTTTAAATATACAGCAAACAATCTATAAACTCTATAGTTGTAAATTTTCCTGTTGCTTTTTTGCAGTCAGAATGGCATCTGACCAGATTAAAAAGATACTTGATAAAAAATAATGCCTTCCAATTCCTATTCAGATGACCTGAAAAAATTTGACATTAAGCTTGTTTATAGGCTCCATATATACTTTTAAAATAACGATAGCAGATGAGGTCTTTCTATAATAATATGTGGTTTCCTGATACATTTACTGCTCTAAGGTAATTTATAAAAAGACTTTTATTAATATTTATTTCTACAGGCAAGGAGTCAACTGGTAAAAAATATTAATTGTGTGTTAGGGGAACAGTTCAGTAATTGATCAAGGATTGTTCTTTATTAAGAAGCACATAGATTTTGCTTGTCATCTACAAATGTCCTGACTGCTATTCTCTAATTACTTGCCTTGGGGAGCACTTATACAAATTAATTTTTCCCAAGGCCTNTTTTTTTTGCTTGCAGTTCAAGCTGAAATGGTAATTTCTGATTTTATTTTTTTTATTAATACTACAGACTTTATCACTGCAATTAGAATTATCCCCACAAAATTTCAGAATGCGTTAATGTATCCTGAGAAGATGAAAAATCATGAGAAAATTCAGTATGTGCAACCCAGTCTCAAGTTTTAAGTCTTTTGAAGGTAACAAAAATGGGATTACCTTGAATGTCAGGATAAATCACCATATAGAGCAGTGCCCACAGCAAAGTGGTGGCTGTAGTTTCTGTGCCTGCTACAAAAAGGTCAGCGACAGTCTGCATCAAATTTACTTCATCATAAGTAGCATCAGAATCTCCTTTAGTCTGCAGATATGAATTGAAAAGAAAGTTATGGCACACAAAACAAGAAGTGTCTCCACCTGGAGAAATCATACACTTCTAAATTTATATTAGATATCACTGTCATCAAAAAACCACTTAAAATCCCTTGTTAGGGAAGTGTGGGAGAAGTGCAGAGGTACTCACTTTATCTATCTCATCCAAATAGTAATCAATAAAATATTGATTTTCATCAAGTTTTCTTTTTCCTATGTGACTTTTAAGTTCCTTTGCTATCACAGCATTCACAAAATCTACACAGGTTTTAACCTTTTTAACTGATGGCAAAAAATGACCAGCAAGCCAGGGAGCCAACTCATATATCTGTAAAAGAGAAATTTTACATATAAATATGTACATTTACGTATTTACATTTTACATATATTTACATAATTTACAATATTTACATTTCACATATAAATATGTGGCATTTAGCAACTAAATTTGAATTCTAATTCTTCAGGGTAGTGGAAAAAGCAAGTGAAAGACTGATGACTGGATCAGCACTGATTGAAGGGATAATGCCTATCCCATGATTCATGAAAGATTAAAGCCTTTCTTAAGTGTATTTTTCCCTGGAGCAAAATAAAAATTTCCTGTTTTATGCTATACAGTTATATATATACTGAGAGATTATATAAATATCAATGTGATGTAGAAAGAATAAATTAAATTCCTCTCTAGCCAAATCCTTTGCTAGGCTGAACTTTGTTCAGCTGAAGCAAGAATCTCCCATGAAAACTGTGTCCCCTAGTCTCACTTTATTCAACACACATATAATTTCTATTTCATCACTAAAAACAACCAGATCCAGGCTGACTTCCTTGACACATCTGTTAAGTGAAAGTAGAACTATTGAAACAAAGGTTTCTTTTCTTACAGTAGGACAGGGAATGCATGGGGATTTTACTCACATTCACCTTCTCAGAGAAAAGAAGCAAATAAATCACATCTGTGTGACGTGCAAAACAGCTCAATGAGACAGAAATACTGAGCTGTGTGGATTCCCTCCCATTTATTCACTCTTCTAAAAATATTCACCTTCTTGTCCTTATGCTCTCGCAAAGCCACACAACAGCAGAAAAGAAGCCAAACACTTCTTACATCCACTCCATTTCACTTCCCTTTCTCCCGTTTTACAGACTGCATCGTGTCCTTCCAGTTACAGAACTACTGCAGCTTAGCCATAAGGCCATAATTTCTGGGCTCATCTATTTAAGTGGCAGCTGCATTACAAAGATTTATCTCCCCACAGACCTATTCAGATGCCCAGCTCTATTTCTTCTTCACCCTACTGCATAATTTTCCTTAGCACTGCCTGTCCACTTACCAGGGGAACAGGTAAGTACAGCCAGTCATTAAGAGGTTGTACATTCTTGTGAAAGCTCTGTGGAGAGCGGGACACAATGAAATGTTGGACTAAAATGTTTCTGTTTGCTTTGGGCACACTATTAAGGTGTTTTTAAAACAATACATACAAATACCTACTGAGAGCAGTTTGGAACGAGCTGAACCTGTGTCTACCCTGATTAGAAGGGTAGCTTAGGAATCATTTCTCCAGCATCTTCTGCCATAGTTACTATTAAGTAATTTTATTTCAGGTTATCTACCAAAAGTATCAAGTTAGTCCTCAAATCCTCTGGGACCTTGCTTACAGCAGTTCCCAGTTAGTCAGAGATGGTGGAAATCATACAAGACACAGGACTGGATGAGTTACCTCAAGTTCTGCAGAAGCAGCTACCTCATGCATGGGTAAATTCACTTTTTGACCATACACAGCACTGTGGTTCCCTTTCATGAATGGTTCATCATAAAACTGCCCCAGTCTGAGGCCCCCTGTTCTGCTGCTTTGGTAGCTGCAGTCACAGATGCACATACAGAAGCAAGAGAGAGTTTTTCTCTCCAGTGGACCAGATGTGAAGTTAAGAGTTGGTGCCTTGAATGCAGACAGATACCCAGCAGCTAAAGGAGGGTGAGTTCAGCGTGTGACTGCATTCCTGTAAGGATGTGCAGATGTGGTACAGGTGTTGCTGCCATTAAGCAATTTCCTGCCGTGTCACCTTTGCACAAAGCAGTTGTCCTACTCCAGTTTCTGTGAGATTGGCTGGCAGTAGTGAAGGAAGCAGTAAAAACCCATTTACTCTTGACATTCATTGACAGCCGTGTCATAGGAGAGAGTGAAGCAAGCCAGTTTGCCAGACAGAAATTAAGATAAGCCTATTTCAGAGTTTTTTTCCGATAATTTAACCCATATTTTACTACTGATTTCAGATACAGTTTCAAACACTGGAGTTGTGTAGGGCAGCACTTCTGCAAGAAAGTCCTTTGTGCATCTCTCAGCCATGTAACAAATCTTTGCATTTTCATCCCTGTCGCCCAGGCACAGGAAATTTTTGTGCTATGATAAAGCATAAGCAATTAAAACAAGTTTTGAACTAGGCATCTGGAAGCACTGTTCTGATGTGCTCTCCAGAAATTCCAGGCGCTCTGGTATTTATTTTTGTCACATAAGTAACAAACAAGTTCCCTTTTTCACCGTCTATCTATAGAGAGCGAGCAAACAAGCAAAATTAATTTTCCTCACATAAAAGGAGATGCTGTTTAAAAATGCTGCTAGGGTGTTGAAGGAGTCTATCAGGTGGTGAAAATTCTCATCATCTCTGGAGAAACGATGTCCAAACATCATAGAACAAATCACATTTGAGACCATATGAACAACAGGCATAGCGGGGTCCAGAGGTTTTCCTGTAAACACAAGGGACTGCATTCACCATTAACACTTACTGTTCCTGCTTTTCCCACTGACAGGAGAGCTGATAAAATTTCTTAAACATTTCTGACACTAATTAGATCTCTGGATGATCTAATGACACTGATTAAATCACTTAATTTATTGGTAAAAGGCCTGATTAAAATAGTAACTTCAGACATCTAAGAAACGCTGTTGGTTAAAAAAAAGGAAAAACTGCTGGTGAGAATGGAATTAGTAGTATTAATTATAAAAATACCCAGATTTCATCAAACCTTGGCATCAGCAAATCTCACATTCAGCAATAACCAGGGTAAAAAAACAACTGAGACATTAAATACACAGATGAGTTGAGAAGAGAACCACCTTCTATTCTTTGCTCATATCATTTTACGTAAGAATATTTCAACCTACCCATGGATTCACCCCATTTTTCAGCAGCACAACCTGAACAAACTCCCTCTCCTACTGAGGAGCTCGCCATAAGCTGTGTGAGCTGAGATTTTTCTACTGCACTTGACAGAGCAGGGCACAGGGTTGTGCATCCTTGGTCAAAGCTTTGCATGTTTTATGCCTTTTCTTTTCTACATAGGAATAGGAGGTGTTGTAACAGTGACTTTTTTACTGCTTTCTGTTACCATAAGTAACATAGAACTGACATAGAAGTTATAACACTGATAAGGACCTGTATGTATGTAGTGGCATATTATAAATACATAATTAGACACAAATATATAACAAGACAGGAATCTCTCATTCCGTGATCTTGCTGTGGGGTTTCACACTTTTGCAAGTAAACATCTCCTGCAGGTAGCATATACAGATTTTTTTTGAGACTCAGTACTGCACATACACTTTGAATCCATTTCTGTAATCAAATAGTTTTAACAGCTACCAGCGCCCCATTCTCCAGCAAAGTCTCCCTGCCACCCTCACATACCGTTTGTTTTCTGCAGGTATTCCACCAAGTGAGCAGCCTCCTCTTGTAGCAGATAATCTTTTTTCCACATTCCCATTTTTCTCATTGTTGCAATTCCAAAACGCCTCTGCTGCTTCCAGAGATGACCATTAGAGAACATAACACCTAGGATCATAATGAACTAATGCTGTCAATACTTCATAAATTAATGGATTGGTACAAGGGATACATCTAAGAAGGTTCTCTTTTCTTCTAATTTTTTCCCATTTTTAAGAGCTGTCTGGCAGCATTCTCATTTTCTTTCTTTTTGTATTTTAGCCATTTATCTTCTGTATAGAAGCTCTTACATTAACTCTATGCTGTCATTATTGTTCTGACAGAATACAGAATAGAACTCTTCTTAAAAACTCATTGAAAAACCTTTTTCCTGATGTAAATTAAGGACCTTAAGGTTCTAAATCAATATCCAAAATAAGGGACAGAACACATTAAAACAATTCTGAGAATAGTAATTACCATTTCCATTTGTCAGAAGGTGAAAGATTCTGCCTATGGGCCTTCCAGCAACATCTTCAGCATGGGCAGTCAGACCTTCCTTCACTGCCTGAAACCCTTGCAGGACAACTGCAGGAGTGTTTGAAAGCCATAAGGTAAAGATATTACCATGAATCTTGCCCATCTGTAGATAAAGCAGAACCAGAATTACAGGAGTGAGAACTGGTGCCTTTAAATCAAACAAGATGAACCAGATGAACCTGAGCAGATGCCCTAAGGGCAACTGACTGACTTTGAGAACAGAGCATCAGGTATATTCTGACATCCAGTATCATTTGGAGTCAGGTTTGTATCTAAAGTCTAAAGATCACGATGTTTCTAAAATGTCAGCCAATATTGCCAAAGTCCATAATGTCATTTATTATGTCTTACGATCCAAACTCATTGCAGATGAACCCTTCCAACCTCACCACTTCCTACAAGACAGCAGTAGCTCATGAATTTGATGTGAACCGTCTACAGATTCCCCTTTGTGTGTCAAGTGTAGCAAAAGCAGCTGAGAGGAGCTGAGTAATGCAGGAACCACCCTTTCCTTTCCAGCTCAGCTGTGACAGCCTTGTCTTCAGCACACGTGTGGGCAGGCATCGCTGGCAATGGGCAGGACAGCCCTACCCTGGCTGCTCCATCAGGAGCCAGAAAAGCAGCAAAATAGGCTGCAAAGAGTGGTGTGTTGCCAAGACATCCCAAGAAATGCAGGACTAGAAGATTACAAAATTTTGCTGCCTGGGAGCAAACAAGAAGGAATACTTACGTGCAGTGAGCAACAATGTATGTGCTTATTCTTGCACGTTTGTGTTTAATTTCCTTTTATTAAGGACCAGTTCATGTCTTCTAGAACCTTTTGGATGACCAGTACTACCCTCCATGTCTGGGATGTCAGAAATAGAAGAAAACACAGCAGACAGGCACTAGCTACTATTTTATGTTAGGGAATAATACCACTTTGCCTTGAAATATGCAGCTCGGAGGATAGAACTGGCAGGACATGGAAAAACCAGAGAAAGGAGAGGCTGAGAATGAAGAGGGAGAGTGAGGTGCTATTACTTACGTATTTAAATGTTAAATATTTAATATAGATCTATAAAAACTGTAAAATAACAGGATAGAAACTTTAGAAGTGCTGTACATTACAACTAGACTTAGAAAATGGTTTGAGCGTACTATAAATGATTTTGCCCATTTAAAAGCTCAGTCTTGCTAAGCAGACTGAAATCTCTTGCGGAAATCTGAACAAATTGTATGAAAAAAATTGATCTATGATCTTTCAAAAAATCAATGTAATAAGTATATTTTTTAAATCGTCCTTTCTATACTGGAAACATACATGTCCTCAGTGGCTATTTCATTAGAAAATACCAGAGCAACAACAGTCAAAACACAGACATCCAAAAGACTGAGCAGAACTAGCAAGTCTACTTTAAAATACATCTTTTTCCTATGTGTAAGACAGGACTATTAACATAATTTTTTTCAGTTTTTTTCAGTTAGTGCAAATTTTCATGCAAATAAACAAATACTTTAATTACTTCACTTATTTCTACATTTATGCAATTTAGAACAAATCCCTCTCTAGCACTCAAAATAAAACTACATTAAACACATTTACTTTTCTATCAGCTTATCAGTCCATTAATGAATTGCCAGAAAATACATACTTTTCTAAGATACTCATGATGAATTTTGAAGTTCATCTGCAGCAGATTTCCAAAGAAGGGATATGGGGCTGGTCCAGGAGGGAATTGTCTTCGCATCCATTGCACTTTCAGAAACTGCATCAATAACAGAGACACCACAAAAAATACCAGCACCTCACCCACTGTTAACATTTTACTTCTGGTTTACACGGCTGCGTTGTCTCTCTGCAACTGCTGTGCAGACAGAGGAAAGATCCAGCTTATCTTGCTTTTGGGGTACCTCCCTGAAAAGAGAAAAAACACTTGATGCTCCTGTGACTTGCAGTCCTTCCCTCTTTATCACTTTTACTTCCCTGTCCCAGAGAATTAGTGCTCTTATTTTTTAAGCATGTATGACATCATTCCACTATATTGCAGCTACACATCTGTCAATCTCTGCCTCTTCAAGGGACACAATATGTAGGTTAATTATACCCCTCCTTGTGCGACAAAGATCTCTGCCCACAGCCCTGATTTCATAAAAACCCTCTTGCAAGAACGATAAATAAAAAAATAATTCCCTGAGGGTTGGCTGCATGGGCAAGGGCAGTGAGATTACTGAAAAGTTCATCTGTAGCCATCATGTGCACCAACCATGTGCTCTGCTACTTGACTTGCCCCATACTGTTGATTGTGATGTTCTCTGCTATTCCTTTCCTATTCTTCCTCACAGTTTATATTGAACAGTGTTTGGGAAATGGCTCTAACTTTTAATTTTGTGCCTAGGGCACACACACAGACCATAAAAGACTCCAACTGATCATTGGGTAATGAGACTTTGATGATAATAATGATGTAACACCCAAGCGTCCTCCCACTCCCTGCTCAGCTGCACAGAGGGAAGCGGGGCTGCACAACCTCCTTGACCAAGCAGAAAGCAAAATTTCTTCACTCCTGCACCTGCCTCTGGTTCATCCCCCTGGATTGCCTGCAGCAGGAACAAAGATGACATAGAGCTGCCTCTGACAACTTCTTTCACAAGTGCCCTCATGCAACTGGGCAGCTCCAGCTCTGCAAAAGGTGACATTTGAACATTGTCAGCACAGATTTGGCACTTGCACAGGAAGAGCATTAGCTTAGACTTGGCTCATATGATTTAGGCAGGAGCATGCGGCACCCCAGAAAGTTACCTAGATGGCCTTGCCGTTCATATACCAAACTTACAGAACTGGTATAACGAGAAAAAAAGTTGAGACATGTGAAGGACATTGGTTTACTCCAGAAACAGGGCAGAGAAATAGCATTTACCCATCTTGCTGGCCATGGATGGAACTGAGAGCTGGGATTAATCTGAAAAATTAAATTACCCATTTCAGAGACCACTTTTGGGACTTTTAGTTCTTTCACTGGTGTTGCATTTTCTGTATCTCAAACTGCTCCCAGCTGTGAGTTTGGTATTTTCCAAAGTGTTCCTGGGAGGACACTCAGCCCCAAGGCTTGCTTGCCCTGCCCGCTTGCAGCCCCATCTGGCCCCTGCACAGTCCTGGCTGCCTACTCTGCATCTCCCTGCTGGCTTGCTCTAACTTTTCACAGATTAGCCACATTCTGGTGATTGCACCTCTCAGCCTTGACATGAAATGCCTGCATGTAGGAAGGCAGCTGCCAGACAGCTTTGCCAAATCTTTAGGAGACATGTCAAAGGGAATACAAATTGCTTTTCTCCTCATACAAGATGGTGCTGGAGCACTGGGAAGAGAGAAGCCTGATAAGATTTTTTTGTAAGCTATATTTATCACAGCTTTCATTAAGAGAATTGAATGCCCGGGGAAGCAGGGTTTAGAGCTGGCTGTCAGCTCAGAAGAACAGAAAGGCATCCCTCTAACAAGTGAATCCTCCTCCTTTCACCCTTGCCAGGAGAGCTGCTGGCCCATTCTCTTCTCCCCATTCCTTTCGGCCCACGACACAATGGATAAACAGTGCAATGCCAACTCATCCCTGA
This sequence comes from Regulus satrapa, assembly GCA_013396955.1. Classification (NCBI taxonomy): domain Eukaryota; kingdom Metazoa; phylum Chordata; class Aves; order Passeriformes; family Regulidae; genus Regulus; species Regulus satrapa. The sequence goes on along the minus strand of VWZN01005863.1, from coordinate 179,494 downwards.
AGCATGCATGTAATAACAATTGTATTCTTTTCTTTAAGGAAGGAAACTGGTAGAGCAACAGTAACCCCCGCTCTGACCTTGGTTTTTAAATCTTACTGGGCAGGTAACAAGGCCAGGCTCACAGTGAGTGGCTTCTGGCGCTTGCTGTCCACTAGCCCTGCTTGGGCACTGCTCCTGCCAGCTGCACCTTGCACAGCTCTTCCCTCAGCGTGCATTTGGACTCTGCAGGCTCAGCTCAGCTCTCAGAAGGCTGCTGGTGTGCAGCTGCCCCTCTGCTCACAGAAAGCTCTCAAGAGCTTTGATTCTCCTGCTGCTTTTGGGGGGCACCACATCAATGTCTGCTGCCCTGCCCCTCTTTTTCAGGCACCAAGCTTTGCTGCACAAGGCAGCAAAGACTGCAAAGCTTCCCCCTGAACTTTGATTTTGGGCATTAATGACGAGACATGGCCAACCTAATCTGCTATACATCATTGTCATTATGATATCTGGAGTGTGAGAGGACTCCCACACCTCCACAGAAATGTCTCTCACATGCACCAAAAGAGTACATGTAAAAAAATTAAAAATAAAAAAAAATAATTCCAAGCTGCTTCACCAGCAGTGGGGCTTCCATCTGCAATTTCCAACAGGCAATAGGAGGGATTTGCCTTTGCTCTTGGCCTGAGTCACGAGCCTCACAGCCAAATAAAGAGTTGCACTGTTGTCTCTCTGTTACTTCCAGTCTCAAGCAATCATCTGCCCATGGCTCTTGGCTAAATAGACAAAGCTGCTCCCAGCAAGTTGAGATGCCCCTCCACAGCTTTATGTTCCTGTGCAACCATACCTGGGAGCTCTGGCAATGCCCAGAGCCACCATCTCTGGGAACAGCATTGCCACACACCTTCCTGGATTTGAGAATGCATGGGAAGACTCCTCAGAATCTGGCTCTGCTGTTCCTGCTCCCTCCAGTAAGATTCTGACAAGTTTCTAGTAAGAGACCGGACAGAGCAATAATTGTTGACATTTATTTTATTTGTAACACAGCTGAAAAAAAGAAATACAGACACTTTCCAGACATGGGAAAATCAGAGTATTTTTCAGGGCTGTCTTCTAAAATATATAACACAAACAAGGAGAGATTTGCACTGAATTTGAGCTAAAAATCAGAACCATAAAGCTGCACAAATCCTAGCACACTACCAAACTTGTGTCTGTGCCTCTTTAATCTCTAATGATGAGCAACCTAGCGCAGAACTGCACAGAGCTTGTATGGATGGGGTTTCATGGTGCTCCCAAAGATAAAGTCTGTGTTGATTTCCTTAACTCCTTCTGGTAGAGTGAACTTGAATTTCTGCAACAGGCTGCAGAACATGATGAAAAGCTCCATCTTGGCCATCACCTCTCCCAGACAAACACGGTGACCTGCAAGGGGTGAATGGAAAGAGAAACCAGTCCTCAGCAAGGTCTGTAACCAGCACCTGTTTCCCAGCTTTTCACAGGAGCACTGCTCATCAAGGAACAAAGAGCTTTGCTGAATTTGACAATTTCCTCTCAGTTTGAACTGGACACACAACAGATGGCTGTAATTCATCTTTGCAGGATCTATCTAGATTATAGAAAATATACCAGGGATGCTTCAGAAGTCTCATTCTTGCTTCCTAATCTATAGGATTCCCTAGTTTTATGAAAGGGTTTTCAGTCTTTTGATTCCAAATAAAAACAACAAGAAAGCATCATTAGATTCCCTCAATGTTTTGGCTTAATACAGGCTGACTTATCTTCCCTAATAACAGTGAGAAATCAGAAGACAGGACATTTTACACCTGATGTAATATTTCTTACATAATGGTTTTAGTGAAAATATCTTGTTAAAGAAAAATCTCTTCCCAATTTATCAATGAACTCTGTCCAGGATATAATTCCTGGAGACAGACAGTGACAAACTCTGAAATGCGGTGGTCAGGTCATTAAATTTGGATGTGAAAAACCAATTCCTCTTCTGTGCAATTTAGACCAGAAACATGAGCCTGACAAATCTCAGCTGACAGCTCTCACAACCAGACTATTCCCTCCTGGAATGATCCCCAAGAGTTTTGTCTTCTATAAACTCACACACTGGTGAAAGAGTGATTTCAGAAGCTCCACAGGAAAGACATAGATTCCTGGATGTATTTGATCCAGCTTTTGGATCGCCCATTCATCTCTGTGCACTGATGAATACTGAATTATTTATACAAAATAAATCAGTTCCAGCAGAGCAGCCTGCCACAGAATATCCACTGCACTGGCATAACCTGGCATATACAGAGGAGGACCAAGGGCAACAGTGTAAGGACTCAAGTTCCTAATGATTGGGAATTTTGGGTCCTTACTCATTTTATTTTCTCTATATTTTCACAAAAATCCAAGATCAAGTGTTGATACAGTTGCCAAACCACGTATTTTTGCAGTCAAACATTTTTCTGGGCTGGGAAAACCATGTGCACCTGCAGTTTGGGGTTACACCAACACACACCCTTTCACCTTCTCCACCCTGAAAATAACAGAGCTTCATCTAACCCACACACCTGGGCCCAGTTCTCAGTGCACTCACCTGCTGAGAAGGCTAAGAAGGCCTCTCGGGACACAAAATTTCCACCCTTGTCCAAGAAATGGCCGGGGTTGAACTGGTGAGGCGTCTCCCAAAAGGCAGGGTCAACAAGTGCAGAATCTACATTTGCCATAATTAGAGTGCCCTGAAAGGAACATGCAGTTGGCACAGTTTTTTCTGTGCCAGCAGACTGATTGCAGCAATAATTCTGCACATGGAAAGGCAGCAAAAACTAAAGATTAAATAATTAGGGGGAAAAACAATAACCTCAAGGGTTCTGAGGGTTTTTGGTTTTTTTTATCAAAAAATAAATAAGCATAGAAACTTCAGTATTTTGGGTTCAGGGATTTTCCTGCTGTATTCTTTCATGTCTCTCTTTCCAGTCTGTTAGCAAATGCCATAGAATGTCTCATCTTCAGTCCTTTAGCACCTTATCCTAAATCTACTGAAATGATCTTCCTGTCCTGAGCTGGTGGGGAAAGGGTTTAATGGTAAACCTTTACCCACGGTCAAAGATCACATTGGAATAGAAGGGATAACTGCACCTTTGGAACATGATACCCCAAAACAGTGGTATCCTTCACAGCTTCTCTGGGAATCGTGATTAAAACAATGCTGCTGAAGCGAAGGATCTCATGAACCACAGCATTTGTGTACGGCAGCTTCTTCCGATCCTCGTAGCAGATGAGATGGGAGGGACCCAGAACAGCATCCAGCTCTTTCTGGACTTGGTCTAAAAAATTATATTGAAATATCCATTGTAGATATAACAACACTGTTTTGCATGAAACAGAGCTTTCATTTTCTTTTTGGAGTATACCAGTGATGGGAAAAAAAAAAACAAAAAACCAAAACCTATTTATGCTTACCATATCCTAAAGTGTAAATACATTTATACTACCAGCTAGTTATGATTTTACTACACTCTGTTTCCTAGTTGGTAGGTTCTCTGTTCAGACCCTCTTTCCACAAGCCCAACAGATTTATGGAGCGTTCTGTTTAAAGGAGGAGGAGAAAACTTTAAGTATAACAAGACCTTCTTATTAAGAGATCAATTCAGTTAAGCTGTTAATTTTGCTCCAGGTAAATACAGACTTACAGCACACCAATGAGGATGTTGCAAGCAAAGCCATCCCGTCAAGGTGAGACATGGTAATGCTGAGAATTGAAACAGGATCATATTGCTAAACCACCCTCAAGTGTTAATCACTTTGGGCTGCTATCCAAGCTTCAGTGACTAACACACCTTATACAGTCTCAGATGGTTTAGGGTCAGATTTCATACTTCAAACTTGGGCTGGCAAGCTAAGGGGCATTTTTTTCTTTATAATTCATCAGAATTTGAAATGCACGTGTGTGCACAGGGTTCTGCTTTTCTGGTATTCTAGCACCTCAAGCATGAGAAGGATCTCTAGCCCTCAGCCTAAAAGTCAAGAACATGTACTTGGCTCAGTAATTCATCACCTCTGAAAAGCCTCTACCAAATCATCCAGAAATTTTGAAACTAGTGTGTAACTATGATCTTGTCCAGAATTTCTGGATCAGCTTTTTGTTTTCCTTCTCTCTTTAACATTCCCATATATTAGAATAAATATTTCTATTTTACAGAAATTCAACTGATGTCTCAGTTAATGAACACAAATAATACGACCTTATTATATATTCTGGATACCAGAAAAGCATCACTTTTCCTTAACCCAAACTCTTATTTCATCTCATGTCTTTTCAGCCTGTATCTTCCATTATATGCTTACAGGGCTAAAACAGTCTGACAAAAATCAACAAGACCAAATACAGTACCAGAAACTGAATATCCCTGAAGTTATTTTAAAATCTCTGTCTGAAAATCTTTTACTATATTGGCTTATTAAAACCAAAGCTCAAAAATTATCTTAAAAAAAAAAGAAAGCTTGATCTTAGCCAAAAAAAAAAATTTAAAGTATAAGAGAAAATTATTCTACTTGAATCATATCCATGCTCGTGTGTACAACTCACCTTGGATGTCAGGATAAACCAACATATAGAGCAGAGCCCAACGCAGAGTGGTGGCTGTGGTCTCTGAGCCACCCAGGAAAAGATCAAAAACAGACTGCACCATGTTGTCTTCATCAAATGTAGAATTGGGGACATTTTCAGTCTACAAGCATCAATGAGAAAGGTAAAATGGGGTAGAGCTGTGTAACAGCTCTGAGACAGACAGTGATCACTGTATCTAAAGGAACAAGATTCTTAGAGGACAGAGAAATGTAGATACTTGAGCAGAACACAGATATAGGCAAACACTTTACTCAAATGAGTACACTGATGTTATTGAATTACGGGTGCTGTTGAATGTGCCAGGTGTGTAAGTCCTGTTATGCTGCCTTCTAAAGCTGCGTGTTGATTTCTGTTAACTTCCACAGCAGGAAAACACATTTCAAGGTAGTTTTATCTCACCCGTGCCCCTCCCAGCACATTTGCTGATTTCCACAATCTAATATATGTTATTCTTTAAAAAAAATTATGCTTTTTTTCAGAGCAGAGACTGCCATTTTAAGATTGTCATGATACTCATACAGCACTACTAAGCACAAAAATAATACAACAAGGCAAAAGGAATCAGAATTAGGCAGCCATCTAAATACCTGCACCTTTTCAAGGTCCTCCAGCCGTCACTAAGGATTCCACGGTATGATAACAAACCAATGTAAATAAAGTGTACTTCTAGAAGAAGTTATTGAACTAACAATTCATGTTTTGAGTTTGACAGCAGAGTTTTTAAGCTGCACTTGCAGAGCTCTGCAGTAATGTTGTGCACAGACAACAGCAGGGAAGGGGCAGGGAACCTGCTATGGTTGGATCTGTGTCAGGTACAGCATTAATTACTCACTTTCTCTATCTGCTTCAGGTAGAAGTCAATGAAATCTTCTGGTTCATCTATTCTGCCTTTTTCCCGGTGGCTTTTGATTTCCTGCCTTACAAAGGAACAAACAAAATCCCAGGAAAATCTTGTTTTGTGTATGGGCCCTGGAAGGTACTCTGCAAACCACGGGAACACTTCACATATCTGGGGAACAAGAATTCAGCACAGAGCAGTTAGTGACACTGTAGAGAAGCCTTGTGGTGGAGACATAGCATGGACAATTTTGGTGCTAAATTGCTGAATTAACTTCTCTGGGAAAAATCCTGTGGCATCAAAAAGAAATGTTTAGTACCTGGATATAAACACACATTAAAACCACAGATCAGAGACAGCACAGTTTCCACCCTAGACTTTTTCCCATTCTTATTCTATAACTCCATTTGTATTTGCCCTCTTAATTCACCAACAAAATAATTTACTTTGTCAGACAGTATGTCTATCACCTTAGCACAAAAAAAACCAACATTCTATTTCCTTCTCACGTAGAGTATCATCTTTTCACCTTAACAATTCTGGTATTTCTGTTAGAGAAAAGGTCATTATCCCAAGTACATTACCTTTGCTGAGACATTCTAATAAAGATTATTAATACAATATTCATGATTTAATCATGTCAAACTCAAAGCACTGCAGGTCTAGTTCATATTCACAGTTAGAATATTTATCAGTATTCAATAATATAATACTTTAATAATACACATACTATATATATAATTATAATATATATATTATATAATTATATAATTATATTATATTATATTATTCTATAATAATATATATTAGATATAATTATATTGCAATAAATAATGAGCTCAATAATCAAATAAGTTGCATGTNCAGAATATTTATCAGTATTCAATAATATAATACTTTAATAATACACATACTATATATATAATTATAATATATATTATATAATTATATATTATATAATTATATTATATTATATTATTCTATAATAATATATATTAGATATAATTATATTGCAATAAATAATGAGCTCAATAATCAAATAAGTTGCATGTTAATAATATTATAATAAGTAATATTCTCACATAATAACTCTGGCTGTTCCCAAAAGCCACTATATCATTGAAGGCTTCAATCAGCTGGCGGAAGGTTTTATCCTCTAGGGCGAAACGATGTCCAAAAACCACAGCACAAATCACATTGGAGACAGCGTGGACAATGGGGAAGGAAGGGTCAACAGCTTCTCCTGCAGACAGAGAAAAGCATTCATCTCCAAAGTATTTCCTTCTCCTCCTTTGCTATTCAGGAGAACAAGATTACAGTGACATTTTATAACAGATGTGTTCTATGATATTTCTACTGTTTCTCAGAAATACACAAAATTCACTAGGAAATGTAACGAAATATAAACTTCACTCAAAAATGAAGATGGGAAAGCCTCAAATCTTTAATTTCTAGCCTTGGTTTTTTGAATTTGCTTTCTCTTTGCTTTCTTTTTTATCTTTTTCTTTTTTATTCTGATTCTTGGTGTTGATTCCTAATACAAACTGCTGAGGTCCAGCTGTACAATAACCTCAAGGGTTCTGAGGAGTCTTTTCTCCAAAACTAAATAAGCAAAGAAACATCGGTATTTTGGATTCAGGGTTTTTCTTGCTGTGTTCCTTCATGTCTCTTTTTCCAGCCTGTTAGCGAAAGACACAGAACGTGTGGTCTGCAGTTCTTTAGTGCCTTATCCTACATCTGCAGATCTAAAGTGTGCTCCAAATCCTTCCCATCCTGTAACAAAAGTAGCCTTTACCCTTAGAGTCAAGCAGACTGTGTCTGCCCCAAGCACTGTGTCAATGCCATACCCTTTTTTTCTCTGAAGAACTCGACCAGGTAATGGGCCTCGGTTTGTATTCCATGCTCCATTCCTTTATTCCCCATTCCCAGTTTTCGGAGGGCTCCAACTCCAAAATGTCTCTGTTGTTTCCAGATGAGACCGTTTGAGACCAAGATACCTTTAGCCATTAAGAATGAATTTTATGTCAGTTCATACAACTGTCAATGGTAAACACAATAAGAGTCATCATCTCATCATGCTCAAAGAGGAGGCACACATCAGGTCAGTGTTCTTTGAATTCAGTTCTTGGACTGGATGTTGTTAGAGGCAGAGAAAACACCTTGGTTAAGATATTCCCATCCCTGCAAAAAACCCACTTGGATCTCTGAACTCATGCACCTGCCTTCCAAACTTAGTCCTATTTCTTTCTGAGGCATCTGTATCTGGTCTTTGGGGGATCCTGTTCTACCAGGATCTTTACACCAATATTGAGTTCTCATCCTGGAAAGATCCCTTTTTTAAAGACAATGAAGCTAGGACAAGAACCACCCAGCCAAACTGAGAAGGAAAAATAGCCTTTAGCCAATCTGCAAACAGCTTCTTAGGATCAAAAGTTCCTGTGGGACAGAAAGGAATCCCAGGCTGTCCTGCTGTGAGTCTGTGTTCTAGCAGAGACCCCCCCAGCATGAACCATTTAATCTGCTTGGTGGGGAAATTCCCTCCAGCAGTCCAGCCTGCACTTCCCCTGGGAAAGCCAGCTCTACCCCCCCAAAAACAGCTGCTTCACAACAGACTGGGATAACTCTCCCCTCTTCCTTCTGCTGTCCTGGGAACCAGGGACAGACAGGTGGTATTTGTGTTGCAGAGTCACAAACCTGCAGCTGAGCTGCAGCTGTTTGTAAAGCCATCCCTGCTACAAATTGTGAGTTTTAGGGCACTTGTCACAACCCAGATAAAAAGTGGCAAATACAGATCATTCTAAATGGACTGAAATGGCCCCAGACTTAGACATCTGTATCCCACTGAGATATTTTAACCATCTTTCTACCTTAGAGTGGTTTTTCTCTGCTTACATTAGCTAGTATTACAAATTAAAGCTTTCCAGATTGTAGTTCACAAGAAACAAATCCTGACTGAGAGCAAAGTCATCTTCTGTACATTCTCTGGATAAGAGGCAGATGAAAACAAGTTCAATTCTTTCTGTTTTAAACACACCAGTGTCTTTATTCTCCATCCACAGTGATTCAGCAGTATTTGTGATGGCACAATACAATGCTTTGAACACTCTGGCTAATAAATTTAAAGCTTCACTGACCTTCCTGTGACTTTGTACTTCAGAACAGGACTAGATCAAAGTTCTGTATATGCTTTTCTTACAGCAGTCTTTGCTGTAAACAAACAACTGGGAGCATAAAGATTTACTTTAGTCTCAGCTTGAAGAGGAGGCTGCAGGCTTAGGATTATTTCCAATCAGGACACACAGACAACACTAAGAACAGACAAACAAGACCATGCTGCTCTGAAAAGATTCTGAAATACATGTGTGACAGTGGGATTTGGAGACCACTTAGGATGATGCTTCAGAATTATATGATTTACCTTGAGCAGACAGAAAAAGTCAGTTGGGAACTAAGGGGTTTTCAGTAAGAAGAAACAAAGAAAGTCAAGGAGGAAGTCCTTCCAAAGACACCAACATCTTACCCTTTCCACCTGACATTTTGTTGAAAACGTAGGTCTGCAATCGCCCAGAAACATCCTCTGAGTTGTTGGTGAGCCCATTCTTCACGGCTTGGAACCCATAGAGCACCACCACGGGTCTGTGACCCAGCCACACGGTGCAGATGTTGCCATAGGTTTTTGCCAGCTGCAGGTAAGATCAGTGCCAAAAAAATACCCACGGGAGGAACATCAATGAACATGCACTTATGATGGGCTGCTCTCTTCCAGCACAGAGTTCTTCAGGGGGGGTTCAGGAGGTGAAAAGGGACAGTGGCTGTGTTTTGTGTGGTGGGGGTGCTTTCCACAGGAAGGGTCTGGGCTCTCTCTGGGAACAGCACCCACAGAAATGTGAGCTGTGAAAGAATAAATGGTCCTTTTTCAAAACTTGGCCTGGGTTACATTTGTGATACCGACTACAGGGTAAATGCCCTTGAGTGTTTATGGATCTGTACAAGGTTTCCTCTGAAATTTCACCTGCCCACTCTTGGTTACATTTTTCAACTCCATATTTCAATTCCTCAGACAACAACCAGAATTTCCTGAAATTATGAATTACAGGTCTAACTCCCCTTCTAATACTGCAGATTTCCCATTTCAGTGGCAGGAAATCTTCCCATCTCATACAGAAATACTGTCAACTGAGGCATCTAAGCATAGATCCCATCTCTGGGTAGTGATGGGGACTGCTCTCAGGCAATGCTGTGGGTTCTCTGCAAGGACAAAGTCCCTGATGATAGATCAAGAATCAGCACAAGTCTGTCCTGTCACAGTGATTAACATGTACCCATCAGAAAATTTTAGCATCATGGTCTTTTAAGCTCCCCTCAGCTGCAGACAGGTACCCTGTCAACCAGTAAGTTGCACCTAGCACATAAGGAAAGGGAGCAATTTGAAAAATGCATTAACACGTTGGATTCTCTTATGACATTTTGGCTCAGTGGAGGATGTTGAAAACTGAAAGAATCTGTATTAATAGGCTTAGCATGGACCTACTTCTTCCCATCAATTCTTTCCTTTCACCATCATTCACATCTTTAGTTTATCTGCAAAGAGCTCATCCCAGACTGGACTTCAGAGATACAATAGATCAAAGGATTTGGCTGCATATGGGATACAAATTTGATTCCATTTCATGACAGCAGAAGATGTCCTGGTGTGCTTTTTACATCTTCTGAATTCAAGACACCTAGTTTTAAATTATTTTTGATATATGCCTGTGATGGAAAATCTGGGAATCACTTTTTCTATCAAGGCCAAAGACTCCCTTAAAAACAGAAGTCTTTTTTGAGACAAAATTACTTTTTTCACTTCTGTTTAAGTTGCACACATATCACCTTTCATATGAATCAGAATGTCTGCAGGTTTTTACCTTAACTTGTTTAGGCATTTCACATCCATCATTCATTTTTCAGGGTTCTCCCTGTTACCACATCAGCCTATCAACAACCATCACCATTTTTTACAGGTTTTGCCTCAATAGCTGTTTAGTTCTCATCTGCAAGTACATACATTTTTCAGGCTCCTGTGATCAACTCTGAAGTTTATCCACCACATGCTTCCAACGATGGGAAATGGGGTTGGTCCGGGAGGAAATCCACGACTCTTCCATTGCAAATTCAGGAACTGTGCACTCAGAAGAAACAAAACCAGGGATATGAGAATTACACTTATCATCATTTCACGCTTCCAAACTCGTAGAATCAAACTGCTGCAAATCTATCTGTTGAAATGACTCTATTGCTCTTCTTAACTCCTCCCTGTCACATTGAAGATTTCTGGATTTTCACCTTCCTTCTTCTCTACCACTCTTTCTGATCCAAGAAAATGAGGATTATTTCCATTCTTGAGTGTTATTTAATACATCACTATGCTGCAATATGCTAATAGATACCATTATTTTAAGATCCAGCAGAGGCTGGATCAGAGAAGGTGGGAACTTCAGCCAGAAACATCCCCTTGAGCAATCAGTTTGACAGAACGTGTCACTCAAAATATTGACTACACGCATGCCAAGAACTCAGGTACAAAGCTGCAGCTTTCAGACAAGGGCAGGAACACTCACTCATCAGGCAGCATTCTTGGGGCAGAGGTAAAAGGAAGCAGCCAGCAGCCTTGTACAACAGTGGGTGTAGATGCAGACTTGGTAACCAAGAACAATAAGGTGTTGTAATTTGAGTTTTCACATCAAGCAATACAGATTAACTGCAAATAGCACAGTGAAGAATCAAATGTAACTAGTGCTATTGGCAAAAAGTGTAACAGATCTCACAAATAAATTCCATTTGGGGGCTGAGTTTTTGTCCCCTATGAGGCTTTATGGATTATTTTCTGCCTTATCTCAGTAGCAGGAGTCCTGCTCAGCTGAATTAATTCCAGAGCCTGAAATTCTTTGCTTTATTTTTAATTCACAGTACCTGAAGCAGCACATGCAAAGACCTCCTCAAGTTTAAAAAAAAAAAAATCCCTACAAACAGGAGCCATTCTTAGAAGATTTCTAGAGTACAGCTAGTGTGGAATAGGCTGTTTGGGATGTTGGTACTAAGCTGCCTGATGAAGAACAGCAGACCTAACAGGGATGGAGCTGTGCAGTGCTCCCCAAAGGAGTGGTTTTAATTCCATCAGACTGGGTGAATCTAAACACCTGCAAAAAGCTGCAGAAGACAAAGAACTCCATGTGTGCTGTCTGCTTGCCCAAAAATATACATAGCCCTGCAGAAAGAACACAAGAAGGCAATTACTGATTTTAATTGCTGTTTCCACCACACCCCTGCTGTCTTGCTCTGTGCTTTCTCTGAGGCTGTTGCTCCTCTCACAGCAGAGCTATCCCTGTGGGCTGTCATTCTGTCTCATGATTTGCTGTCTAAAAAAACTCATCCTCACAACACCACTTGCATAATTCACTGGTGTTACCAGCTAGCAGAAAGGACACCAGTCATGTTTCGAAAGCTCTTTTCATGTTTTATTCATTTATCTAAGTTCTTCAGTAGGATTCAAGGCAGCTATCTCAACCACTGTTGACAAGGGCAAGAACATTTCCCTGGAGAAAAAAAATCCTTCTTTACACGGTAATTAATCTGCATTCGATTCCAGAAATTTCTTCCAGTGGTCACAAATTAATTGCAATATATTGCAAATATATTTGCAATAACCATACTTCCTGCAGGAAAGGAGGAGTTGGTCCTAGGCTGTCTCTAAACCTCTGTCTCTGGTAAGTTCATCTGAATAAGCCTTACCTTCAATTTTCTGTTCTGTCCACAACTTCTGACATTCCAAGTGGAGCATCTGGACTATTCTGGAAAACTGTCAAAAAGAGTGCTGAGGCTGCAAATACTCAAACATTAGGAAATTCCAGAAATAAAACTGTCTGTACAACATTAATTACTTCTTCCTGACACTTCAGTGAGAAAAGGGTATGTGCTATGGTTAATCTATGAAATTCTTGTCTCGGTGCAGCACTTCTGCAGCTGACTGCAGAGCCCTGCCAAGATTAGACAGAACTTCACAAACCAGGGAGACTGAACAGGCACCAGGCCTTGGTAGCTCCCACACCAACAGGACGCACAGCACCAGTGCAAGGTCTGCATTGCTTCCACCTCAACAGCACTGCATTACAACACCAAAACAGGCAAAACTAACCAACCAAACAGAACAAACAGCAACGAAAACAACGGGAAAACAAAAAGAGGAATGTTTACAGCAATGTTTACAGTTGCTTTCCTTCCTAATAGCTAGAGCTCTTGCTTTCTCTAGTTCTGCTCTCACTGCATGCCAGTGATGCAAAAAACTTGGTAAATCTCTCTATAAGATACCAGCTGTTTTTTTTCTGAGATGACTGTGATGACTATATAACACTATCAGGAAGAGAAAGTGATGGATGCTACAGTTCATTGTAATGCAGAGTGATAGAATTTAAATGAACTCCATCAATGTGGGCAAATCACAGGACTTCAGTGTATGAATTAAGGACTAAAATACAAATAAAGTAGTTGTGAGATCAAGCAGGTAGAGGCAAGGTGTTTACATGGAAGCTTTCTGCAAGCAAGTTGTTTTGGGGAAAAATCAGTTTTCCTGGTTCCAGTATCTTCATTAGATGTGAACAGCACCTCTCCATGCGAGCCTTACTCATTATGATCTGACAAATACTGTCACAAGAGCTCCTTGGCAGAGATGGAAGATGTTTAGTCAGTTGAAAAAACCCTCTTTTCTAATGAAAGCTTTAGAGCAGAAGAGGAGAAAGAAAATACAGGGAAAGAACAGAACAGAAACAGTCATACCTGCCATCTACACCTTGATTTTCACTAGTCAACCTTCAAGCTCTTTCAAAAAGTGAACAGCAGGGTTGATTAGACCCAGAGAGACAAAGCAAGTTCATGGAAGTCACAGACAAGCTGTGAACAAATCTAGGAACAGAATCTGAAGTTTCAAGTCCCATTCCAGTACTTTGTCTATGCAACCTCAAAAGTTCATCAATCTTCAAATCCCAACAAGACAGATGACAGCAGGAGGCAAAAACCTATGTACTTTATTTATAATGAATGTCAGCAATGCTTTCTTTTCCTGAACTGAACAGAAACACAGAATGGGTATTTCTTTTGCTCCCATTTCCCAGTCTTGTGTCCACTCCAGCTGTGCTGGAAGCCACGTTCTTCCTCTCTCAGTTCTTGCCTGGACATAGAGCGTCAGTGTAACTCCCTTCCCTCAGAGAAATTCTGATGCCTCCAGACAGTTAACAGCTCCTGTTATGAAGCTCTTGAAAGACCAGGGAGCGTAGGGGAGGAAGGGACAGCTAAACTGAGAAATCCAAATGAATGCCTCCACTGGGGGGAACAACAAAAAGCAAAACCCTCAAATCCCAAAACCTGCTTAGCAATGCCTGTGCTGTTTAGCTTGAGGCCAGGCCAGGCAGCAAGAACACCAGGCAGTGTTTTCTAATGCGTGCTGAGCCTGTCCCTGCAACAGACAAAAAACGAGCCCTGGTTCTCTGGCAGAGCAGATGACACACGCTCTGGGCAGAGGTGTGCCAGGAACCCTTTCCACCCCCAGTATGCAGCTTCACACCTTCCTAAAGGTGCTCTTGTTTGCTTCCCACTTCTGCAGCCTGAAACCTTCATTACAAAAGCAGGTTTCCCCATCTGCTCAAAACAATCAAACTTAATACCTGCCATCTTAAGTGGAGATGCAGCTCTTGCAATAGTATTTGTGTCAGAGGAGATGGAGCAAGATTTATGTGAACAGCTACTACTCACGTGTACTGAAAATACTAAAAACATACATACAGCACTGAAACAACTTCCTTGCTTTTTCTCTCCTTGTGAACTTCAGCCCAAGCTTTTGTGAAATAGCTTTTTCTCACTGTCTTTCAGTTTGCCCACAGCTCTCACCTAGCAGCAGAAAAACACACTGCCCACAGTGTTCAAAGGGTCAGGCTCAGACTAACGCTCCTGGTGGGTCCAGACTTATTCAACTGGACCAAATTTCTCTCACATTAAGCCATTTTCTTTTTTATTTTCTTAAATTGCATCATAATCACTGTTATTAATAGGCAACTTCACAGCTTAACTCATCTTAATTCTGTTAATTTTAAGAGTATTAATCATACCCTCACTGATGGGCATGAGAATATAAAGAGCTTTCAGGAGTCTTTAATTGTTGCAAAACTTGAAAACTTAACAAGGGATTCAGCTCTTAAGAAGTCCATGGACAGCATTAGACCTTTATATTTCAGGATCAGAACATACATTGATTCTAATCAATAACCTTGATTTTGCAGGAACTTTTGTGGTTGAAAAGTGCAGACTGAAAAATTCAGCAAGCCTGCTCAGAGAAATAATGGTAACATTTTAAAACAGACAACTTGTACAATTGTATGGATTTCCTTAATCTCTTATTTAGACTTAGAGATAGCATTAGCCAGGTCCTTGAACAAAGTCTAGGTCCTTGAAAAATACAGTGTAATATATCAGTAAATATGAAAAGTGAGTCTCAAAGTTTGCTACACACTGGTACAGACCTCTCTGGTAAATTTATGGAATCCACAATTGAGTAAGGATTAAAAATTTTGCCTCTTTCTTCCCTTTGTTTACTCTTTTCCAGAGATCTAACAGAACCTCTGCATGGTTTCATCTCCATAATTTGCACCAGGAGATTTTAAAACTTAGTATAAAATTTAAAACTTTTAAAAAGAAAAGTTAGAAAACTAACATTCTTTTACACCTCAGAGCCCTCAGATATTTTGTAGATGTTTCTTCTTCTATAAAAAAAAGCACACAATAATTGCAGTATTCCAGAAAAACAATAACTAATGCATTTCAATGTTTAACTACATGAAACTGCCCGAGGTGTTCCCACTACACAAAACTCTTGAAAACCTCAGATAACTACTCAATAATTGGCCCTTTGACCACTATCAAGACTAAGAAGGAAGCGAAAATTTAAGTGAAAAAAAATACAGATCACAATTACAGATCATTAATAAAGAGTGGGTGTGGCTTGGCCACAAAGATTACATAGTTTGGTTTTGTAAGGACTTCAGCTTGGGAAAACTGCAGATTATCAGAGAGAGATGGCTACAGGAGGCATATCCTTAGAAAGAGTTTGGATCCAGTAGAAGAAACATCTTCACAAATCCAAATTTTCAGAACTCCTACACCAAAAAAANAAAAAAAAAAAAAAAGCCTAAACCCAGTGAGAGGTTAAAATTTTGATAAGATGTTGGGGATTACTGAGATTTTTATAGCTCTAGTAGTGTGTCTCCTGATTTTGAAGTTCCTCAAGATGCAGTGGATGCGTACCCAGCTTCCTCCAGGACCAGTTCCCCTCCCCATCATCGGAAATTTGTGGCTGCTGGACTTCAAACTTCGCCGAGAAACTCTCAGTAAGGTATTTATCTCTGTGGTTGACAATCAGTCTGAATCTATTTTAACTTAAATTGTGCATTGCATAGGAACTGCCTAAAATGCTATTTTTTTTAAACCTCAAGTCTGATTACCAGCCAATTTTAAAGACTCTGAGGACCCTGCACTATTAAAAATATTTCCGAGTAATAAACAGAGACAAGACAATACCATAATTTTGGTTCATTAATGAAATAAAGAGAAAAACTTTGTGATTTTGCCTGTAATAATTTGTCCTTTGATTCAGAGCTGACCAAGTAACCTGCTGGTTTTCCTTCTGTGAAATTTTGGTGATCTTCTGAGAGGTGTCCTTAGCATCTATTCCATATAGAACAATTATCTTCTGTTTCCAAAGCACATTAATAATAGAATTATTTTTTTTTCTGAAATCTGTAATTTAATTTGATACTAACAAATAAATTTAGTTACAGCTACGGAATAAATTGATACTTGATCCCTAATTTATAGTCACAAATTTCCTGTTATCAACTCTTCAGTTAACCAACATCTATGGAAACATCTACACACTGTGGATGGGACAGACACCTCTGGTTGTGCTGAATGGATACAAAGCAGTAAAAGATGGCATTGTCACCCACTCAGAAGAAGTTTCTGGAAGACCTCTCACCCCCTTCTACAGGGATATGATGGGCGAGAAAGGTACAAGGAGTTACTTCTAAGACTGAGATAGAAAAAGGTGGAAAGAAGGAAGAGGTTTTCCTGTGCACCCATGTCAGCTACTGCTGTACAAGGGCATAATTAGACTTTCATTGCAAAAATGTTTCATGCAGAGCTAAGCATGTTAAGGAAAAAACAAAAACAAAAAAAAAAGCTTGTCTCATAAAGCACATCACTCAGTCTTTTTCCTTCCCAGTAGATACAAAGGCACGCTTGCCTGGAGAAGTTGTCCTTCAATTGTACCATTTCTAAACTGCTCATGTAGAAGATATCTACAGACAAAACTCTTCCATCCTCACCGAAGCCCCCTCAGTTTCCAAGGACACATTTATGAGCAGCTGGGGGGGGGGGGTCAGAAAATCTTCCAAGACCAAAACTCAGTTTATAAAATCATTGTACCTTGTTAGTGATATACAACCACATCTAAATCAAAATTTGCCTCCTGCAGTGAAAGAATTTCCCTTTGCAGCGATGAACTGAATGTTTCTGGTTTGTTTTTCAGGTATTTTCCTGACAAATGGCCACACCTGGAAGCAGCAGAGACGCTTTGGCATGACAATTATAAGAAGTCTGGCACTTGGTAAGAACAATTTGGAGCATCAAATTCAAACAGAGGCCTCTCACCTTGTGGATATCTTTGCAAATACAAAAGGTAAATTTACCAGAAGAACAGCACTTAGAGTTTTTCCCCAAACATTAGGGATAGTAAAAGTTTCACAGTACATTTGTACATATCATATAGATAGTGTCGATATTCGTAGAACTTTCACTGGCTTCTTAACTGCATTCTTTGCAAAAAATGTTTTGTCTGCACAGTGGGAAATATAAAACTGGGATTTTTTTTTTAAATAAGGAGAGTTTTAAAAAAATGTTTATTATCTGCCCAGATGGTAACGATTCTTACACTCGAGGAGTATAGAAAAACCTTCCTTAAAATACACAATGTGTGACCTGCTGGAAGTCATTCCAGGACAGCAGGCTTTTAGGATTTGGCAGAGAAAGAACCCCAACACAAGGAATGTATCATTCAGTTATCCAAAAAACTTCTTTTCAAGGTTTGGATGACATAGAAACCAATAGAATTTTGCAAGCTGCCAAAATAAAGCAATTAAATATAAATATTCTGAGCAGCCAAATCCCTTACCCACATCGTGTTCCATGTGAAAACACAGAGAGGTTGCCTGAGGTCTCTCTCCAACTCTCCTTGGACCAGGCCCATCCCTTTTCCAAGAGCAACATTCACACATCTTTAAAATGTAAGAGATGAAAAGGAATAATCTACCTCGAGTCTCTTTGCCCAAAGCTTTACCCACCATGCAATTCCTTCTCAGTTTTAAAATCAATAAATGTATTTACTCTTTCCAAGAACAACCAAGAGCATTGGATTGAAGTCAGAGATGCATTTTCCATAGGACTATACTTCAAGGGTTGTCCTTGCCATTGAAATGTGTACTTAAATTATTTTCTTCTGGATTTAGTCCTTTTCAATGGGAGATGTATTTCACCCTATTTTATGAGCTTTGCCTTTTCAGTCTGTGGAAAAAAAATACACCTACGATTGGATTGTTAAGCTGATAATGGAAAAGGAAAAAGAAATAAGTAATTTCAACAGAACTCAGAAATTAAAACTCTTTTTTTTTTTTCCTGGTTGGTTTTTTTGTTGCTGTTGTTGGTATTTGGTTTTTTGGGGGGTTTTTTGGGTTTTGTTTTTTTTTTTTTGGAGGGCGTGTGGTGAGGATTGTTTGTTTTGGTTTTTAACTGCGAAACTTAAATATCTACCTCCATGTTTTAAGGCATATGCTCTCATTAATTGCTTGTGTTTCCACACAACCCAGACCACAAGTCAAAGAAGGGAAAAGACACTTTATGTTTGTCTTCTCCACAATTCTAACTGCTAACCACTGTAATTTACAAGAGTAAAGAGCAGATGGAAAATTAAGAGTCCGTGCACTTACAACTCATGCAGTTAATAAGTATTAAACCAGGCTTCATTTATGTGAATTTTTTCTAAAAGTAGCCTATCTCTTGTTGTTTTTACCATTAAAAAAATAAAAGAAAAAAAAAGTCTTCCTCATTTTTCTTGCTGTAGTCTATTCAGAAGTTCTCACAGCACCTCCCATGTTCACAGGCAAACCTTTTGACCCCCACACTTCCATGGTCCATGCAATTGCAAATATCATTTGTGCTGTTGTTTTCGGGCATCGCTTCTCCAGCGAGGATGAAGTTTTCAGCAAACTCATCAAAGCTATTTATTTTGTGATCTACTTTCAAGGTACTATCTGGGGCAGGGTAAGAACCTAATTTTCTTGTTCCTTAAGGCGCATTTGTACTTGACAAGTCACAAGAAATTACAAGTCAGAGACAATTCTTCACAAACATTTCCATTTCCAAATAGATCATTGTTCTACAAGCTGCAGTGAAGTAATAAATTAATACATACTTTGTATATGTAATTATTGGCTTCCAATCCTTCTTTATGTCTGTAAATCACATCCTAAAATTAAAATTCTAGATCATCACTGCTTTTCACAGATTTCCAAAGAGCAATCATTTGAAGAATACTGTGTATTTAAGATTCTTAGTTCTTAAAATGAAAGCAACTTCTAAAATTTGCTTTTCATTTAGTCTTGCAAATGCAGAGATGCAGTTAATAAGAACTAAGTCTTCAAACTGATGCTCTTTTGAAAAGATATCTTGCATGAATTCATAATACATATTACTGTCAAGATCTAAGTTATTTCGAGCTCCCTATAAGACACAAGTTACAACTTCATCACACCAAGAATACTTTTTAAGTTCTTGAAACCCTACCTATTGCTTAACTTGTGCAGATTTTGGCACACGAGCATTCTAAAAGACTATCAGGTTCTTCACAAGAGGATGCCTAAAAAATTACAGTAAAAAATTCAAGGTTGAGATCATCTGTTTGTGAGTCAGATTCAGCACTCCATTACTCACCCATTTTCAGAACCCCTGTTACAACAGTAGGTATTGATCTAAACAGTAAAATAGAACCACGTTCCCAATATTTAATCTCTCTTACTTGCGTCTATTGCCTCTCATCCCAATTTGTTTGCCCATGTGCTGCAGTCACTTCACAGTTATCAGGAAATCCTAAGTGGGATCTGACATTCATTGCTTTCTGTTGAACACCACAGCTGTACGATGCTTTCCCATGGCTCATGCACCATCTCCCAGGGCCTCATCAGGAGGTGTTTGCATACAGCGACTTCATGCACAGATTAGTCATGAAGGAGGTCCAGGTTCATGAGAGACAGAAAACAGATGATCCACAGGATCTCATTGATTTCTACCTGGCTCAAATAACAAAAGTAAGTATCTGTTTATCACACTGTCCCTTCCTTGGCCTCAACGCCTGCTATGTGCTGTTCCAATAGCTGCCAAAGGATTTTTACATGCACATTCTATTTGTGTGGCACTGAAGGTGTCTGATTTGGTATGCTGCTCACTGTTATCATCAAACAATGACAGTTTCTATGTGATTGCTGAAATAATCTATTTCATGGTCTTCTTGTGAATCTACCCTACAGACCAAGGATGACCCTACTTCTACATTTAATAAAGAAAATATGGTTCAGACTGTGGTTGATCTTTTGCTGGGAGGGACAGAAACAACAAGCACCACCCTTCTCTGGGCACTGCTCTACATGGTACAATACCCAGAAATACAAGGTGAGCAAAAGAAAGAACTGCACTCATCATCACCATGAACACCCTTAGTGTAAGCATTAGCTCGGTAACTTGCAAGACCTCAAAAAACCCCTTAGCTATGCACATGAATGGTGGCACATCAGCAACTGAGATTGAGAAAATGGAAGGTCAATAAATGAAAAAAAACAGGTGCTTCCCCATCTGGTTCACCAGCAATACTAGCAGAAATTAGTAGCAGACAGAGTTTAACCTCGCTAGAGGGGGTTGGCAAGACAGAATAACAAGTTAAAGACATTTCATATGCAACCTAGTCTCCTCCTAACCTTTGAAGTAGAAAAGATTTTTTTAAATATATATGATCTGATACATATTTAGAAACAACGAAAATTATACCTGTCATTTCAAATTTTAATTCATTTTTTGAAACTCAGAACTGTACTATCCTCATCACCAAGTAGGATATGTCTTAAATGAGACATCTTGTGCGTCAGGGAGATGCATTTCCTTGATCAACTGGAACGTACACAGCCATCAAACCACACGCCAATGCATTTCATAGCACCATCATTTATTTCACTCATACAGGACATTCTAATACAAAAATCTGCTGGAAAAAAGAAGGGGGGGTGGTGAGAAGAGGAAGTTGGGGAATGTGAAATTAAAATATTTTAATTTATCTTTAGAAAAGGTTCAAAGAGAGATAGAGGCCGTCCTGGAACCCTCCCACATCATCAGCTATGAAGACCGTAAGAAGCTGCCCTACACAAACGCCGTGATCCACGAGGCTTTGCGCTACAGCAACGTCACCTCTGTGGGGGTCCCTCGACAGTGCCTGAGGAGCACAACTCTGCTGGGTTTCCACATTAAAAAGGTACAGAGGACATCCCCCCGTTTCTTATGTCTTTGAGTTGTTAACATTTGGCATTTTTATGGCATTGAGAGAAGGAGAATCTATGGAAAAGAAGATCTCCGCTGCTTCTTGCAGGGCACCCTTGTGCTGCCAAATCTGCACTCTGTGGTGTACGACACTGAGCACTGGGCCACTCCTTGGAAGTTCAACCCAGATCATTTCCTAGATTTGGATGGCAACTTTGTGAACAAAGAGGCATTCTTACCTTTCTCAGCAGGTAACGCCCTGACCTTGAATATTCCTGTTTCCAGTGTTTTGCACCAAGGTTAAAGATATTATTTCTAAGTCATAAAATTTTAAAAACATACGTTTATAAAAATGTATTTGACACAAAGATTTTAAAGCCAGGTCTTCTCCTGTAAGACCTACAAATATTGTTGTGCATTCTGTATTTTTCATATATTCAAACAGAGGATAAGCATGGCTGGGAAACACAATGCTCTTTTCTTTGGCATATGCAGGATATCTGAGGATATCTGAGCTTCTTACCTCCTGATGTGTTAAATCAAAATAATTCCCTTATTAAATCAAGGTAATTCCCTTAAATAAGGGAATTTATTTATTTTCACCTTGCAAACAGGAAGGCCAATGACAAAAGGAATGTGATTTTTTCAAAACATACAGAGAAAAATCTGTGAAGAAATAGGAAACCAAACCTCAGTCTCCCAAATCCTACATTAATAGTCTAGCACCAGCTTTTCTTAGATCTGTAGAAAACTAGCAAAAGCTGGTAGATTTCATAAGTTTTCAGGAGAATATTATTAAGCAACCAAAAAAATGTCACTTTTCAAAAGCATATTACAGTGTACAACTTAACTAACAATACAAAATGCAGGGAATTCAAGGATATGAAGGGGGGAAAGGGAGGGAAAAAGGAGTGAAAAGCAGTATAAAACAACTCTAGCAATTTTCTCTAGTCTACCAGTTTCTCCAATAAACCGATTATGAAAAAAAACAGTACAAAAGAGGAAAGTTGTATCATTACTAAAAAACTTACAATAAAACCACTAGGAAACAGCTGAGGGATTTTTTGCTTTACTGTGGCATTATAATACTACACACTTCTGGTGGAGAAAAAGCAAAGAGCATGCTCAGTAACATACAGATTAAATGTAGTAAATCCATTTCTTTTTCAAAATTGCCCAAATTGTCTGTAAATCCTAAAATCATCTTTGCAAAACAGGTATTTATCAACTTACCTCCTTCACTCACCAGATGGCCATGAATCAAGAGAACAAATTTGGGCTCCCATTTCAGCTGTGGCATAGGGCTATTTCTTTAACTTGCTCTGGTTGTTTTCTGTTTATGTTATCTGAGTATTTATATATTCTGAATATCTATCTTTGATTTTTCTTAGTCTGGAATATATATATATATATATATAAAGTATCCTGTGTAAACAACATGCCAAAATGAGTCATTGAATCTATATATATCACTGCACATTTCACTCCCTTAGCTCACACATCTGCTCCTGACAGCATTAGGGCTACAAGGACTCAGTATACCCTTCTGAATTTCTGTTAAAGAAATCCTGATTACACCCTACTCCTTGGCTTCAGAACTGCATCCCTCAATGCTCCAGCCCTCCCTTCTTAACAACCAAAATAAGACTCTGAAGTATATTAATTCTTTTAACATCTGGCTTAGCTAAGAAATGATTCAAGGCTCTCACAGAACAAGAATCAACAATGGAAAGGGAGAATTGCATACATGCTCCGGGGGTGAAAAAATGCTAAAAAAAACCCAGCCAAAATACCAAATCAAACACTTGACAGAGATGCAGAGTTTCTCAGTTAAATGTCCCCCCCACACACACCTCTCCTCCTAAAGCATCTTCTGTCCTTACAGAACAAAATAGGAAATAATTCTCTTACATTAACAGAATGTATGGAACCCAGTAGAATTTTGTGCAGTATTCTTGTACAGAGTTTAACTTTACTCAACCAACTCGTTTGGTTTTCTTCTGCAGGGCATCGTGTGTGTTTGGGGGAACAGATGGCACGAGTTGAACTGTTCATCTTCTTTACCAACCTCCTTCGGGCATTTACATTCCAGCTCCCTGAGGGAGTGAAGGAAATCAATCTGGAATACATTTTGGGTGCAATACTGCAGCCACATCCATATAAACTCTGCGCTATTCCACGCTAGTCTGTAACACACTACAGTGCTGAGAGACTTCAACCTCTTAGGACGTGCAGATCCTTTAAAAATATGTTTCACTAACTCAGTTCTTTCCTGATAGAGGTAGCTCAACAAAGCTAATTAATAGTGTTTCTATTTAGGAGGTCTGACCTCACCTACTGAACTTTCTGAAATGAAAATAAGTCTCACTTGCCGAACTCACATAATTGAGTCTTAGGCAGACACAAACACAAAATATTTCCCAAAAAATGCATTTCACACTCACAGTAGCAGTGAATTAGCTCTAGGATGTTAGAGAAGTGGCCTGTATCAAGTAGTTTCCTGCATATGTATTCTGTCAGGTACCACACTCCTCTTAAAATGGGACAACTGTTCCCTAAGGATGCTTGAATAAAATTTTCTTCAGTAAGCTGTTACTCTTCTGAGTTCACAGGTCTTTTCTTAGACCTTCTTGCAGGAGGTAACAGAGCATACACACAGTGTTGATTCCTTTGCCTTTCACTCTCTCACAAAGTATTATATAAACTTCACACACAACATTTGTTGTAGTACAGGCTCTCTCAGAACCACGGCCCATTTAGAAATCCTTACATCTTTTTTTACTTCCTCAGTATCCACTTTCTATTTCATCATAACTCGGGCACTTGCACAAACCTTTCCTTCTGTTTAGAAACATTACTGTATGATCCAATAATTTCCTTTTTGAAGAGAAAGGAACAGTTTTTCAAGAAATTAAGAAAATAAACAAAGATGTCAACAGTTGACCTAATAGGTACAGTAGAGATTTATTACTCACAGTGTCTTCTTTTTCCACATCAACAGATGTGGAAAGTTTTGACCATTTAAAATTCAGCCAAAAGCATCCTAAATCCTTTCAATTTTCAAAGTACAACAGGAGCTAGCAGAAATTATGGCAGGATGTAGCTAAAAGCAAAAGCAGAATACTACATATTTCTGGGACGTGAACTAATGAAAGACTAGATTCTCCTTGCAGATAGTTCCAATTATTCCTTTCCACTAAGTGAAAACCCCAGGGATCTAACACACAGTAATGTTTGCTACCACAGAAAAAATGCATACTTGACATCACTGACATTTTTCACCTTTTTAATAAAAGCCATTTTAAAACTTTCAGCGTTACTTTATTTTTATTGAGGAAAATATAACATTTTAAAAATCCTGCTTGAATAAAAAAACACTTTCAAACATAAATTAAGAAAAAACTCTTAAACTTGCAGCGAGGGCAGCTCTTCCATAAAACATATTCTTACAGATTTACAAAAGCAGTCTGACAGGATAGTTCAAAAGTTTTCAAGTCTTGTCTTTTTTTATTTATGGTGTTCATTAAAGAAAAACCCACCAAAAAAATCTTTCCTTTGAACCCATCATCTACTTGGTTCCATAGAGGGCCCAAGGTAAAGTGCTCAGCAGCAGGACTGGCAGTGTCAGATACAAGCTTGGACTTTTTCTACTCCAGTGTATTTTGAAGCTTCTTGAGGTATATCCTACCTGAATAAAATACTCCTGTTTTTCCTCTATGTTCATGACCCCTTTGGTCACATGAAGTTATTCTGTCAGATTGATTGTTTTTCCTATAAAGCATTATTTTAGAATCACAGAATGGGTATAGTTGGAAGGGACCTTAAAGATCATCTTGTTCCAATCCCCCTGCCATGGGCAGGGACACATTCCACGAGACCAGGGTGCTCAGGGCTCCATCCAACCTGGCCTCACATATCAGTTTTCTGGTTTTCTTCCAAAACTGTAGCTTGGGTTAAATCATGCACATATTCTTCACCTGTATTTTTGAAGAACTGAGATACATGATAATTTGCTGTATAATGCTCCTTCTAAAAATGTAGGAAGACCAAATAATCAGTGTTCATGATTAAAAGAGGTATTTTTTACAAAGGAGTTGTCACAGGCCTGACAGTTGGTACCGGTGGAAAACAGTTGGGCTAAGAGCACCTCCTTGTTATTCCATGTAAAACTGAGAAGAACAAGAGATGAGGCATTCCTCAGCATCCCAATGCTTCTTCAAACAACAGTGTAAGAAACCACGTTACCTTTTCATCACACTTGTAAAGGAAACCTATAAGGAAATGTGCAATACAGAGAAAGAAAAAAAGCTATTTCAGCAGGGGGTTTTTTGGGTCAAGAAGGAATTAAAGTGAATCAGAAAAAAGAAAGTTTAGAAACTAAGGTGAAAATGTAAAAATGCAAGTTTTTCATCTGAAACATCCTTTGAAAAAACCAAAACCTTTAAAACTCATAAATCCCATCAATTCACTAACTACAGAACACAGTCAAGCTTTTAGAAAAATACACTGATATCCAGCTCTGCTGCTGTTATGCATCTTTTTGAAATCACTAGTCCAAAGTGAGGCAGACTGCCTAGAACCCTTAGGAGCTAAACCCCTGAAAGCTTAAACTCCAGTCTTTTTAGAAAAGCCCATATTGCTGAAGATTAGATTCAGACATTAATTTCTCCCACTGATAAGAAAAATGGAACTGCAATTTCCAGATTCTTGAAGCTGTCCTGAAGAATCTAATTTTTTTTATTGTTTCCAATAAAGAAACCTAAGTTTGAATAGATTCATTTTGATATAACAGCCTTGCAACATTTTTTTTCCCAAAACAGTGGTAACATAGGACCCTTATTACATAATTCAGCTCCTAAATATTAAAATAACAAACCATATGGAAAGTACACACAGGTCCATGCCCACTTTGTGAAGCACAAAAAATCCATACTGTTTGTGTGGTTTTAAGAAAAAAATGTAATCACTGATCAATATGATCCAGAAAACGAATAAGCCAAATCTAAACTTGGGTGAAGAGGATTTCCTACAATTTTTGTTTTGTTCAAACCTCAAAGGGAGAGCCAAATATCTAGATGGTTTTGTTCCATCTAATAAGCAGAGGGTTATCAAGGACATGCTTTGATCTACCAACCAAATAACGTATCTTCAAACCACTGTTAAAATAATACTTTATTTTTTAATTAAACAAATTTGAACCAAAGTTCTCCTCTGCACCCAGTAAAAACACTGTAAGCATTAGTTACTCAGTATTCACATCCAACTCTTTTCTATTACATGCCTATCTAATCAAGCAAAACAAAACCAAAATCTGCAATAGCTGTCACTAACTTGATCAAAGCAACTTGCACTCCAGAAGGGATTATAATGGTGGGATGCAGTATGGGCTGGCTGTAGGGAAACAAATAAAAACCTAATCTTTTCATTTTGCCTTGCTTTCTTAAGCCTTTACAACCCTCTGCCATCAACAGAATCTTAGAATCACAACACAGAGGATACCAAATACCAAAACCAATCAGATGGAGGAAGGACACAACGTAAAGTAAACACAAGCAGATCTGTGGTGTCAATGAGAACAAATGCAACATCAAAATTTATCACTTACCTCTTGTAATACTTGTCCAAGAGTCTCCTGGCTGTGAATGCGCTTCCTGTTGAAAACCCAAACCACAATTATTTCTGCACAAAGCATTGGGAATCTTGCAAATATCAAGTATTTATCCCACTTCAAAAAGAGAAGTTATATCAGGCTTCTTTCCACTCCCTTTCCCTCGGCAAATCCTTCTGCAATTCTATTAAATCTCATTGCACTCTTATGGAATTTAAAATTCTGATTCAGAGCTGTTGTTATTCACATCATAGTTAGGAACTACCTGGAATAAGGCTGGCTACTCATGGCATTTTCTCAAAAACAACCCTGACTTTCAAAAGGAATTGCTAACTTTCAACATCAATCCTAACATTGATGATACAGCTGGTAATTAATTACTTTAGTGTCATCTCCTCCAGCAACAATTGATGCAAGAAGATTTAGCAAATATTACCTTTTTCAGTCATTCTTCCAACATAAAGAGGTAAGTAGTGCATGCAAACCCAACAGAAATACAAAGACTTCACAAAAAGTTTCCATCAAGGGAACACATTACTGAAGTCACTTCCATGCATCCTGTAAATACATGCACTAAAAAGACTAGAAATGCAAATAAAAGGCAACAAAATTTTACCTGTCTATTTTGGTTGCTATGACCACTGTAAAATTCCCTTCTGTATTGGGAAAGTACGTAGAAGGTATAATGACATAATTTCCTGCAGCAAGCCTGCAAAGTCGACTGACTTCCTGGGAATAGCAGTGAGGAACACAGCTCACCAGTGGCTCCAAGTGTACAAAAGAAGTCGTTTGTGGTTCCCAGCTGCTGTTAGGCACCTGCCAAAAAGAATGCAAACATGCCTACCTTTCCATCTGTTTCAGGTCTCACAGTGTTTCATTCCTAGGACACCTCAGTGTGGTAAGGTCCATATCTACTCCAAATACTCACTTTGCTGTACAGAGCTAGAGAGAAGAGGAATGGAAAAGCTTCCAGAATACCAGATGGCAGTACTAACAACAGATGAATCATTCCTAGCCTGTTTGTAGACAATGCAGAGAACCCACTACCCACGTAGCTCTAGAGCCTTCTCTGTTGTGTAACCTCACTTTTCCCTGCTGCAGGCCTAAAGCTCTGGTTTTCCACCTCAGGGATCTGCTGAACAGACTGTGTCCTTCTTCTATCTAGCAGTCTTTCTGTACTAAAAAGTCATATTAGACTTCATCTCAGTCTCCTATAGGTATAAAAAGTATTGTATACTTGAGATGTTATGATTGCTTCTGGTGCACAACTCCAGACTTTTATACTTAAGCAACACCTTTTTTTGAAGCATGTTTTCTAAAAATAATCCACCTTTCTCTGTGAGATAGTTACTTATGCAGCAGGTTCTCAGGTTACATTTATGTAGCTGAACACTGGCACATACATGTAGAGTCTGTATCTATCCATGTCAAATCAAATCGTGTTTCATTTCTGACCACTTGCTCAAGCTATCACAGTCCTTTTGAGCCAGTATCATTTTCCTGTGGACATTGAACTATTAGACACAAAAACCATAAGTCTTCATGATGAATTACCAAAAGACCTGGTCCTCAATTACTAGAGCACTGAGAATTATTTGCAAATCCTCAAAAAAGCTCATCATTGCTAAAACTAATGAAGAGCCTTGTAAGACCTCTGTGGAACCAATTGTCTGGTTACTATGCTATGTGTATACACCCAAGTCATTCCATATCTTTCATGGGCATTACTTCCCAGAGTCAGCCCGTGTTTCTCCCAGAAGCTGCAAAGTGCCCTGTGCTGCCAGGCTAACCTTCACCCTTGGCAAATGAGCCTTGAAACTGAGCAGAAGCCTTACCTGGAAAACATGGAAACCTATTGGACAACACTTGCTATCCAGGCAGTGCTGACGGAGGGTGACTTTCACGCTGCTTTTCCCCGGTCCGGCAGGAATGGAGAGGGGAAAGCAGGGATTGGTATGGAAGGAAGGGAAGTTCCTGCTACCTCCAGCATTTAGCCCATTTTTCCAGCATCCATGCAGCTGCACTGTCTCCCATTCACCAGCTGGGAGCTCTTCACAGAGGGCAGCATCTGTGGGTGGTGGCTTTAGTTCACTATCAAACATAAGAGAGAAAAGAAACTAAAATGTATAAAACATGTACTACCAGAATATAAACAAATCTGACCAGCTTTTAAACAGCTGCCAACACTACATCTTGCCTCTGCATATAGCACTAAGCTGCAGTTTAGAGTCAAGATGCTACTCATCTGGGCTCCTTCTGGTTAGTATTTTAATAAGAGGTAGTAGCAGCTTCCTGACAAAAAACAGAGAGCTGGCAACTTGCATGAATTCAAAGACAATACAATGTTGTTACACAGCACTCTGCACAACTCCTGAAAATATTTTGAACATTCCCACTTATTGCTACACTTGTATTTATGACAACCATTTTAAGAAATGTTCTGTTTAGTTTTAAACCTACCTGAGAGAGATCCTTCCCGTTGAAAATACACGAAGCAAGAAATTCCCTACTGCATCTTTCAGAAAAGTGCTGGGAACAACAAGATAAAAGCCAGGTGAAAGGTCACAGGACACATGGACTTCTCTATCGTAGGAATGGCAGACAGTACCTACAACTGGAGGAGCAGAGAGGGTCTTTGGAAGGTTAAATCGTTTCTTCTCCACCTAGAATAGATGCATAATGATGCGTGGTGGTTTAGGAAAAATGAGTAGCTTTTAATAAAACTAAAAATGATCAAATATTGTTTAAAACAGTTTTTAAACATGCATACATTGACAAATGAAACGAAGACAAGAGTATCAACAGATGACCTGAACATCAAAGAGAAGTAGGAAGAGTTAATATTCAGGAGGAACAAATTTAGGAATGGCTTCAAGTAATCAGCCTGAAATGTCATGCACTAGTTTGGAACAACCCAAGTGCTCAGTGATAAGAAGAAACTACTAGTCCAGTAATAGTTTGTACAGACAGTGAGATAAACAGAACCATTCCAGCATAAACCAGAGATAGAAAACGTTTCGACCAGTTGAATCATATCACTGGCACGGGAAATGAATTATTTTACTCAAATGTTTCAGCAATGCATTTAAACTTCTATTTGCAAAGAGAAAAACATCACTTTTGCATTACCTTCCAGACATGCAATCCCACAGCCTGGTAATTCTTCCCCTGTACACCTTCAGTCAAAGCTGGATTCTGAACCCTTCCAGCCCAGTCAGTGCTGTATTTCCTGTGTTCCTGCAGCAGAGCAATGCACACCTCACTCGATTCACAGACCCTCAGCCAGAACTTGGGGTTGGTAGGGAAGCTGCTGTTGTTGCGGCAGCCACCTGCAGACTGGCCTCTCACCCAGGAGCCGAAGAGATTCTGTGAGTAATACAGCACTTTCTCTAACAAAATAAGAAAACCATGGTGTGGATTTCAGACATGGGAAGCTGCTTAATTTTACGCAACAGATACGTGGCAGAGATTCCCCAACCCAAGAAAACATGGTGTCATAGCCTGACAGACACTTACCCCCCAAAGCAGAAATTCATGACTGAGATTTTGAGAGGCATGAGAATTAATGCCACAGTTGGTAATGACAGACTGGTGACATGATTTTTTTACAAGAAACTGTTAACTCACAGGGCTATTCAGAATAACAGACTGCGAGACAGGGGACACTAATCTCTCAACCAGCTAGCAAGTAACAAGATTTCATAGAAATGGTTTCTCTAAAGATCTTTCATTTCCTCTTGTCCTTCTGTTTTTCAGTAGAGAGAGAAAAGGCCTATGATTCTAAATGAGATTATTATAAAAAAAGTTATGGTCTAGTTGTACCCATTTGCAATTCAGATCAATTCTTATATAATGTTATTTACATGAGAAAGATGTCTCTTCATATCACACCTGTATAGAGGCTCTGAAGTTGTCCTTCCTCATTGACTGGAAAGCCCACAGTAATCTCATCAAATTCCCTGAAAAATTCCTCTTCATCAACCCAGAATTCCCCCTCTTGGATCTGTGAGAGGAGTTCTGAAGCAACTGCTGGATCCAGCTGGTTCCATCCTTGACCACTGCACATAAGACAAAAGTTAACATTCAGCTCTTTACCAGTAGAGTTCCAGAACAATGTTCTACTAAATATCTTACGGAGCAGGACAGCAAGAAGAGATTTTTTCATTTTACTGTGAAATAATTGCATTGAAAATTTCTCTGCACATTGCTGGTCAGTGGAAACTCAAGTCATAACTCATCAAAGAAAACTTAGAAACAGCCTAATACCAGACTGAATGAGAAACAGACTTCTGGGTGAAATAGGTGCTTTGTTTACAACAATCACTACAGTAAGAAGTGTGAGAGCAAAATAAAGGTTTTTAAGTGCTGTTTTAAAAAAAGAGATTAAAAAGTAAAACAAGCTGCACTGAGATTGTTCTGAAAGAATTTGAATGTTTTACATCAAAAAACACCATTTGTTTTAAGCAACTGGCTACCCCCATGGATCTGCTTGCCAAGAATTTAAATGACTCATTATTTAGGGCTCATTAAAAGCTAGTAGTTTTGACATTTTCTGTTGTTTCACTGGCAAAAAAGAACAGTTCTGCACTCGAATAAAACAGGGCTCCTAAGGCAAACTAAGGAAACCCTATCCTCTTGCAACTACATGGCAACTTACTCTTTGACAGAGAAACTACAAGAGACCAAGTGGATAACCAAAACATTGTCAAAAGAAAAAAAACATCAGCTGAAATCTCAATAAATACAATTAAGTTATCTTTCTAAGTCAGGGAAGAAAAATATTTCTACAAAAATGTTCATTAACATCACCATATTGTTAACATATTTTAATGCTGAACCCTTGTTGCTTGGGTCAAGAATTGCGTGTTCTTTTGTACAGTCAAAACATGTTCATGTTTTCCAAAATAAGCAAGTAGAGTCTGCCCTTCCATTCTTGTTACTTTGCGATTTGAGCTGCTACACATATTTCTACAAGTCCTTTAGAACAATTCTCTCCTTTATTTCTACTTTATAAGGACTCAGTTCCAGCTTCTCCTCCTTCTATCAATCTCCAGAAATGAGAGCACACAAGCAACAAGCATAAGCATCCTTCTTTCTGCTATAGTTTTCTAACTACTCCTTTGCTTGTTTTCTGCAACTGAGCCAGGATCAAATGAGGAGAGTCAAGCAAAGCTGAGCGACTTCAAGAAACAAACATGATCAAAGATACTTAAATCAATGGCAGAACAACAAAAAAGCACAAGAATCAGAAAATTAGCCAACACCTTAAGTTTGTCTCTAAAAAGATACGATGATTTGATAAACAAAAAATTTATGTTAAAAATTTAGATTGCAGGAACTTGGAGATTAAATTTACTAGCCTCAGAATCAATGAGCCGTGTGAACTCCCAGCTCTCTAAAGGATTGCACACACTGAAGCCTCTCTCTTCTGCTACAGATTATTAGCAGTGTTTGCCTATGCAATACATAGATAAGCTTTGTGCTTCAGAACTTACATAAATGGTTCTCCAAATGAATATAAAACTGCTCACCCCTCGCACCAAGGCCCTTTCCAGCACCGCCTCCCCCAGGGATTTCGTATTCGTAGCAGGAAGATTTCCTTGCCTGAAACTTCAGAGAGATTCAATGCATCTACCACAATAAAGGCATGAAATTCTCCTAGTTCACTTGCACCTGCAGAGGAAAAAAGAAAACATTCAAAAATAAACAAAATAATCTGCTCCATATTTTACAATAACGTCAGTGAAAGAAGGCAATTCTGTGATAAAATGAAATTGGTTTTAAATCTGTATTAGAACAGCACAAAGAAATGCCAAACAATTCATTTTAGTGACTTATAGAGAAATAAAGCAACATTGCAAAGTGTATTAACTCACTCCTTGATCTCAAATCCCTACAGATTCACTGTGCTGAAATTCATGGAGGTTTTCAAGGTTGGTTTTGAGGTGTTTTATCTAGGGAGTGCATGGGCGGGGGGGAGTGCATTTGTTTTTGAGAACTGACCATATTAGCTTCTAATCAAAAAAGCTCTCCTAAAAAGCAGCCCCATCCTGAACTCAGTAACATCCTTAAATCTTCATTTATCCAAACATTTCAAATTGTACCATGAAAACTGGCATGGGACTAGAATCAGCACTTGGATTTGCCTTGTGCATTGAATCCTGTTAGTGGAGACATTTTACTATCACCTTGTCTGGAGTTGAGGACTGAACAACTTATTACACACTGCTCCTTCAGATTCATTAATCTTCTAAACACTGCCTTCTCCAAAACCATGCCAGTCTTCTCTTTCTCCACATTTTTTCCAGGGCCTTTCAGGGTCCATCTTTCAGCAATTCCTCCAGTCAGATCAACCACAGCATCTGCCACCTGTCCTGCCCACAACTGCTCATAAGATCCATGCACTCTAAAAAATTGAAAGAAAAAAAATGTTAAAAACACGAAGATAATGTTTTTACACACAGCAGAAGAAAAGAAACACGGTTCCTACACAACTGCAGCCCCATTCTGTATCACAGTCGTGGCTGTGCCCTACCTCATAACACAAAGCAGGCAAGAGAAAGCACATACATACAGAACACAACAGCTAAAGAATATGTAAGCCATTGGATATTCCACTCCTTGATGGGCAGTTTCTTACATTCTCTTTCTTCTATTTTAAAAACTGCTAGTTTTTGGTGTCTAGTGCTAGTCATTTGTACCTTATTATCCAGGCTCTTCATTACCTTTTGTGATATAACTGCACTCTGTATAAATAAAAACATTTCTTCCTCTTCAATTGTTCTGTATTCACTCTGCACAAATAATCAGAGCAGCACTTCCCTCAACAGCCTAAGCAAACCAAGAGACTGAGCCACCAGCAGATGCAAAACAAAGCAAAAGAAGTCGAGACTACAACAGAATTCTTAAGACGGAACAATAAGATCTCTGCAGAAAACAAATCAGAAAACTAACGCCATTTCAAACCTACGGAGAAGCTTTAACACGACATTGGCACATCAGCCTCCTGCTCCAAGAATCTCCAGCTGAGTAAATTACTTGGTAATTGAAGTCTGCCTCTGCCCTCTGCTGGCAACCACAAAAACTTCTGCTCAGACTCTCTAGAGTAAGATAAGACATTAGATGTCTAGTGTCTTATCTTACCAGCCCGTTTTGTCTCCAAATTGCTTTGTCCATCTGAACAGCTCTTCCATTAAATGTGCCATAAATCGTTTCAAATAGCTGCATTTTCTTTCTGGAACATTAAACTAAAAAAAAAAATTATACAAAAGTGCAGTGAAAGTCACACAACCAGCACAAACTTATGTAATGTTGCTTTGCATGAAAATATCTGCATGCTTTCTGCTTTTCACAGAGCTCTCACCTTCCCTAGTAAACATCTTCCCTTAACAAATTAAATAACTAATGGACAGAGATTGCACAAACATTATTTGAATCCTGAAAATTCATTGCAGCTTACTTTTCACCAGAATTATCTCCCTAATAATATCTCATTATAATAATAATGAAGAATATTTCATATGCAACTGGAAGCACACCTTAAAGACCTACAGTTTAAGGAGCAACGTCTGCACCAGCAGCCAAACTACTCAGATCTCTGCCCAGAGCAGCCAGGTAAAATAAATAAGCAGAAGAAATACATAAGTATTGTAATTCTAGCTCCATCTATAGCGGGGTTCACATACTTGGCATAAGCTTTTTCCAGGAGAGGCAGCCAAAACAAATCCTCTGTCTGACAGTGGGAAAAGCAGAGTTTGCCCCCGAGGCAAGGCAGGAGATCATCAATGGTCACTTCTACCCAGTGGCCAAACTGCCAGACCCGGCACATGAAGCAGCCTTGGTAGGACTCATCTGTCCAGCTGGGCTGACCTGGAGGGATTACCTGAAGGGCAAAAGCCAAAATCAAGGCAAACAATTCATTAATGATTTTTTTTTTTCAAATAAAATTAGTTTAAAATATACTGAATATCAACTGTTTGGAACAAACACAAAAAAAAACACGATAAGAAAACGAGTGAAACTGGGCATGATGAAGACAAGACTCATATGGCAGCTCAGGACTCCAGGACAACACACAAATGTCAATTAGCTGAAGAAAACTTCTCTAACAGGAAACTTCCCCATACCTTGTTAAGTAAGTATTTGCTCTTCTGCAAAGCTACACAGGCACACAGGAACCAACAGTCTCCCAAAATTCCTTGTTTTACTTGCACGTCCTGCAGATTGTTTGAAAATAACCGAGGAGAAGAACAAATGTCCTAAAATTAAAGAAGAGGAGTTAAAACCAAATCTTGCATGACAGTCTAAGAAAGTCTGTGGTTTAGGGACTGGGAAGGCTTCAGAGATCTCTCATAAAGTAAGGGAATTTTTACTTCTAGAAAATTTCCTTTTCCTACACAGCCTAAGTTAGAAGTAACAAATAAATGGCTTGTGGGGTTATTTTGCAGGTACTTCATTAATTTAAACCTACTTCCCACATGAATTTCAGTAGACAACTGTCACCATTCTGTGCAACCTTAGCAAAAGCAGTAATGAGTGAAAGACAACCTAATTCAGCAGCTCCTTGCCAGACTTATGATCAACTGTGACAGGGCTGATATCATCCACGTTAAACTGCACATCCCAAGTTACAAAAATCTCAAAATTAGAACGAGGGAAAAACCTTTCCTGGGGCACAGAAAAATAGATTAGTTGGTAGCACAAGAGGGAATTTCAGATGCAAAGTCCTAAACAGTTAATCTTGATCTGAGAATGAATTTGTAAAATGGCTCTCCCTATATATAAACACTGCAAAAGATGGAAATTAACTCATTAGCCCTGAGCAGCAATTAAGGTGTGAAGTACAAAAGCAGGAAGCTGCACACTCGAGTCCACAAAATCATTTGTTTGCCAATTACACCTGATCACCAACAGCTCTGTCACTGTTCTACAAACAGCCCCAGACACGGGGGAGAAAATACAACTCAAGACAACATAACTTTCTCCTCCATTACGTTTTTATAGCCTTCTTTTCCCCTCTCTACACAAAGGTAGCATCATAAACACTTCACTTTAAATGGGTGTACTGCAGACATGCATTGCAAAGCTTTTAGCTCTCATACAGCTTGCTCTGCAACCCAGCTATAAGTTTAAAAGCAGTACAAGTCATATGACAAGTCATAACTTTAAAAGTTTCCTGTCCTGTTATCAAAGAAATCAACCACAAAATAATAAAAAAAAAGAAAAAAGCAACAGGCTTCTGAAAAATTCTAAAACCCAATTACTTATTTTTAAGACAGCTATGCAATGTATAAAAAAAAGTTTAGTGTGGCATCATGCTGCATTCTAACTTGGCATGCATGTAATTTGCATAATGAAACATTTTTATAATAAAATATCTGAATTTCTACTATTGCCATGAAATTTAAAAGCTCTGTAAGAGGATTTAAATCAGCCTACAAACAAGTGCCTAGACTTAAAAACTGTAACTCATGTATTGTTAATGCTGACATACATTGGTTTTATCACTTCTGTATTTTTAAACAAAAAAACAAAACAAAACACTCAGAAGCAGTCATTCAATGTCATCTTGCCTTTACTACCTAAAAGCCCAGTTCTGCTAAAATCAACCTTTTATACCTCAAAACTCACCTTAGGTCTCAACCAAGATATCTCGCCTCTGAATTGGGCAAGCGGGGTACAATAATCAAAAAATATAGAGGTATCATTGGCCGGAAACGTGGGGTCTGTGTAAAGATCTCTTGCCACCATTAACTGCTTTTTCTCTCCCAGCATTTTCAACACAGTCCCAAGCAGCTTTGCCGGCTATTCCTACGACTTTAGATCTCCGGGCACCAACCTGCAACAGAAACGAGTGTTACGGGGAACTGCAACGGGGAACCAGCCAGCCATGGCGGATTTATTTAGGGTCGGACAGCCTCTCAGTCTAACCCGGAGCCCCTGGAACGGCCACACTGCGGATTCTCGCAGCGCCTGAGCCACCCTGCACCGCTCAGCTGAAGAGAAGCGGGGGCCACCGAGGTCCCTTCACCCGGCTGTGCGCACACCCACCACACAANCGCTGCCGGCCGGGCGGCCCCGCCGCCATTGCCCGGGGCGGCCGTTACCCGGCAACGCTGGTCCGCGCGGCCCCGCCCAGCCCGCGCATGACGGACGGCGCCGCCGACCAATCAGTGAGCGCTACGTCAACGCGCACCACGCGTTAGCCCCGCCCCCGGTCTGAGGGGAGCTGAGGGCGTGGAACGGGAACGGGCCCGTGTGGGGCACCAGCGGCACGGGCTCCCCAGGGCCGGGGAAAATGAAACCAAACTGTTTTCATAAGAATGTGACAGTAAAAAAAACCCAAAAACCCCCCCCCCAAAAAAACCCAACCACCCAAAGAAAATGCTGGCCCCCGCCGAGTGTTTTCCTGACATAACGGCGAAGATCATGTTTTCGGTTTATCACCATATAGCCATCCACGGGCTGAACTGTCAGAGGAGTTCCCATATTAATTCCCATATTCTGGTAGTTATTGCTGAGCGGTGAATTAGAAAAGGTGCCTTAAAAATACTTCCTAGTTCAGGAACAAAGAGCTGAAATGCAGAAATAAGGGCTCCACGAGGTCATCCTTCAGCACACCAGGGTTTTGGGGTCCAGGGCACGCTGAAGGAGGCTGTGGTCTCTTTTATGTTTGGGTCTTTCACATCAGTGTTTCTGAAGGAGCTCAGGTGTGGTCGATAAAGAAGCTGCTGAGCCACTCTGGAAGAAAGAGGTGTTTACCAAAAATCCGTGGTTTTCACACGTGCCTGTGACGATGTGTTTGAGTCTAAGGTCACCTGGTCCTTGGTAGAGAGGTCATCTGAACGAGAGAGAGCCACAGAAAACACGGGCCTGGCTGGTTTTTATCAGACACAAATGCAGAAATCCTCCTCTCAAGCCAAGCTTGGCAGATGGAAACGCTGTCCGGTAACTGAGAGCTGTCCACCTCCCTGACATTCGGAAATTGGTTCTCTGCCCCTTGGCCGTGCCCGTTGTACAGACACAAGGCTTCTCCCCCTGCACACTGCAAACTTAACCAACAAACAAGACATTTCACATTGCAGTTTTGACCCCTTCGGGAGCAGAGGGAACATTGCTGGCAGTAAGAATAACCCTCTTGTTCACGGCTCATGCGAGGCAGCTGCAGCTGCGCGGCTGCGAGTGAGCGACACAGGAGAGCTCTGTTGGGGGAGGGAAAGGGGAAAAAAAGGCCTCTGTGTCAGGAACAGTGAGGCTCTGATCTGTGTGATTTCACCCCTGCATTCTTTAGGAAACAGCAATCACACAACTGCATAATTTCCACTTAGAGGACCGATTCTAGAAAGCAGGATAAATATTGGGCTCTAACTGTAAATAGAGGAGGTCCAGCTTGCACCAGGTAATTAGTTAAATATCTAACTATTTATTTATGAAGCTTTTAAAAGAAGGAAAGAGATAGATATTATCTTGGTCTCTCAGATACCTGACACGATTTCCCTGGCCCACTGCAAGGTTGGAAAGGGGTAAATTAATACAGTATGCAATTGATTTTTTTTTTTTCTGTTGACCCAAAATGCTTTGAAATGAAAGCAACAGAGAACTTTCCCTGTTGCCTCTTGGCAATCCTGCTGGATGAAACTGTTCCTGAAGACAAAACACGTGTCTATTTAGGCAGAATGTCTTGAATATAGTATTTTAAGACAAAATTGTACTTGCCTTGTTGTCAACCTCTTTCTCAGTCCGCTTTAAGGTAGGTGCTTCATTTCTCCTTGGAAAGAAAAAGACTGAGAGAGGTTGAGTCTTGTTACTATAGAAAATTTAAAAGTGATTTGTGTCCAGCTAAATAACCAGCTCATTTCCATGTGAATGAAGAAGATCCCTTAGAATAGTGGTTGATATTTTCATGGTTGTTCGCCAGTTTTGGGGTTTCATCAATCCCGTGTTTGCTTTTGTCTCCAACATCCGGTGGTTCAAGGACAGAGAGAGAAGTAAAAGTAATTGAGCAGCAGTGGCTGAGCCCAATGTGTGTGTTAGTTTCTGCAAATGGACAGAGATGGAAGCTGTTCACAAGGCAGCTCTTCCAATTCTCTGAATCCTGATATCAGGACTAGGAAGGCACAGGCAATTCTCAGCTGACAGTGATCAGAGCTGTCATCAAAGGAACAGCACAGAGTGTCTTTCTGCTTAAGGAAGATCTTGGAGTGAGCATTTGGGGTTACAGACCTCTCTTTTTACCTCAGGCACACACAGAAGTAGAGCACAGCTCCAAGTTTGCAGCCACACCACACCACACAAGATGTTGCCCCTCAGTAAATACAATTCTGGAAAAGGGTCTAATGCTCTGCATACCCCACTAATGTCACTCCATTTTTAGAGAAACACTTGTCTCTAGTATATCAGAACACCTTTGTTGGACACAGAGGTTATTATGTTCAGCATAATCATAATTCTCTGGACAAGAAATCAGAGGTCTAATACTTAAGTTTTCCAGCGCAGAAGATCCATGCAGGAAGAAGACTGAATGGAAGTGTTCACACAGGCTCAATCATTTATTGCAACCAGCTAGTATCCCTCTGTATAGAGTGAAAAGTCACCTCCAGAATATGGAATAGCTTTTCTCTACCCTCCTTTATCTTTAGAAGATTCTTATGTCCAGGTAAGACATACGCTAACAGGTGCCCAAATTACTACAATTATTAATGGAATAAAAACAGGATGAATGGACAATATGAATAAAAAATTCTTTAAAAGTTGATGTGGAATGTACAGCAGCAATTGAGGTAATTTTTGAGAAACAGTGTGCAATTTCCACTTTAAAAGGATATTGAAACATCGTGCTCCACCCAAACTAAATAAATACACAAAGTCGTGGAAGACACCTTGCAGCAATAGACCAATCAATCTGTTTTCTTTAAGAATTAAAAAGTACTTACATGATAAAGAGGTAAGTAGTTTAACTTTCACAAACAAAGCAGTAGTTTCTAGAGCTGGAAGATAAAAGTAGACAAATCCAAACTAGACATTAGGTATGATCTCAGGAATGCATGTAATCAACAGCTAAGCCAATTTACTTGGGGCTTCAAGAAAATCAGTGTCAAACTGTGTCCTCACAACTGACAATAATTCTGTGCCTCAGAGGCCAGTGGCTTGATAAATCTCACACAGTGATTTCTAGTATGGTTTACTCTTGTGCACCAAGTCTGATATTGTGGTCAAAGTGGTTTTCAGCTTTTCTCAATCTCTAGTAAAAAGCGTGAAAAGAATTGTGATGTGATTTGAGTGTGCTGACTGTGCTGTGTTGTTCCATCTTTGGGCAAACAGAGCGAGCAGGCTGAAGAAATGTACTTGGCCTAAAGTGAATTGTGCAGCACACTAGCTTAGATGTACAGAAGGTCCTGTGTTATCTGAAAAAGGCAATGGCCAAGGTCACTGCAGTGCAAGAACGTGTGAGAGTTTAGGTTGAAGCAGAATGTTTGGAATGCTTGATAGAATTGTTCTCAGTTCGTGGTTAAAATGTTGCAATGTAACAGGACAACAAAATTACTGATACAAGCTTAACAGAGTATACTGTAGCTAATAAGAATTATATTGTATGTATCAATCAATGTGGCTATGAACTGCTAAAAAATTAAGTCAGAAATATTCCATTTTATTAAAGTGTTTCGCTCTTTGGAGCTGTCCCACAAGTGATATTTCTAGATCCTCCCGTTGCCCTGCTCAAAGCTGCAATGAAAGAAAGTAATAGTTTTCATTTTCAAAATAAAAAAGATAACCTGATCTCCTGGACTCTGCTTGAATGAAATTAATTTGATGTATAATCTGATTTGAACAGATCAGAAATAAATGTACCAAAGATAAGGCAAATAGTTTGTATTTAATCACAGTCTAATTTGCCTGTCAATATGGAGTCTACTACAAATCAAGACAGCAAGTAGCCTGAAGCACCAATTTATTTTCTGTCAACGAAAAGGAGGCTTATCTCCACAAACTTGCTGCCAATTTTTTGCCTCTACAAAATAAAAAATGCACTCCTCACTCACAGGAGAAACAGAAGTACCTGGAGGAGGATGCATGGAATACTTTCAAAAAATCTTGCCCTCCTTCCTTCCGTGTTTTAGAAAACAAGTCCTAGGTAAAAAAGCCATTTGATGGGATCTCACAGAGATGAAAGCAGAAACACTAACTTACTGTCTTGTGTTCTTTAACCAGGACACAGTCTGTTCAGTTCAGCCAGCATTTCTTTGCTCTGGTGGGTGTCTGCAAACAGAGAGCTGATCTGATGCATTTCAGTCGGTTCTAGTAACAATAGATAGTATTTATTTTTGATTGATTGCTTTCGCCACCTCTCCAGCACCTTCCTGTGCAGCTTTCAAAGAGCTTCCAAACTCCCTCTATGCTGCACCCCAGAAAAGGACAAAACAAAGAGAAGGTACCAAGTTAACTCTTCCACACAGCTAGAGCAGGGACACCAAAAAACTGCCCAAAGTCTGAACTTGTCACAAAGCTTAGTTTAATTTGACAATCATCGTAAGGCATCCATGTAAATGAAAAATTCCCACCAGGGTCACAAACGTTCTCCCACTAAATAAAATGTGTTAAAACAGAGGCTCGTGATTCCAAAAAAAATGCTAGTGGTTCCTGGTCTCGACCAGGCTGCCGCTGCTGGCAGTGGGGTCCAGGAGACACAGCACCAACAGCGGCAACTCCGGAAGTGTAAAGTCAGCTCGTACAAATCTCTTTCAATAGAACAACAAATGAAAAGGAAAGAGATTTGTGTAGAAAACATCATTCTCCATCCTTTCTGGGAAAACAAAACAGAATTTAAAAGATAATCCCATTCAAGGAGCAAAGGGCAGAGCTTGGAGTTCTGAAGCCCAAAAATGCTGATGGCCCATTTTTAAAACTAATGAAGCACTACAGAGGCCTGAGTTTATTATTGCTTTATCCCAGTTCAGCCCAGGCTAAGGCTATGGTGAAGTCCAAATTCATTTAAAGCCAGAAAATGCAGATCCAGTAACAGCACCTAAGTCCCCATCCACACGTGGGTGTAAACAGATACTTTTGGTGAAGAAAAAAAACCTCCCAAATTTCCTCCTCTTCCTGTCTATGCAGATCCCCATAGCAGGGTTAAAACTTGCCCTGAAGTATAAAACAATTTCTCTCACACATCTCTTGTTAGCCGAGTCTTTTCCAAATGTTTTGCCTTTCGTTCATGCTATCCTGGTGATGCATCAGCTCAGAGATGCCTTGTGGGAGTTCACAGAGAGCACACGGGTACCCACATGTTAAAAAGTTTGTGGCACAGAGTCTAAGAACCATCTCCTGTACTCCTGCAATGCCCCAGGACGCTTTGCCCTCGGCTTCCTGAGACCAAACAGCACAGAGGGAAGACAGTGTCTTCCCATCCTGCATGGCTGGCCAGTGATCCAGAGAAATAGCACACCAGGGAAATGAAATGGCACCTTGCTCCCACCGTAAGTCAGAAAACAGACTTGGGTAAAGCGGGACTTAAAAGTTTCACCTCAAGAAAAGATGGTGCTTCTCTCGGGCTATCGTATGACAGGGCAACTGTTATTTAGGCAAATATTATTCAAGGCGGTAAAAATCTTAGCGTGGATATTTTCATGGCTGACTTACAGGCCAAGATATGCTGGGGATCTTAAAAAAAATTACAGGTCTTGTTAATTCCTCCAAAAGGACAGAACAGGAGACA
Source organism: Regulus satrapa (assembly GCA_013396955.1). Lineage (NCBI taxonomy): Eukaryota > Metazoa > Chordata > Aves > Passeriformes > Regulidae > Regulus > Regulus satrapa. Next base: position 137,073 of record VWZN01005863.1, on the reverse strand, counting down.
CACAGAGTGCACCTGATGCGTGTGCTACACATCCTGACATACCCTGCAAAGGCTGCAGCTAGACTTGTCAAAACAGTTAAAAAGATTTAGGCATCCTGCTAGTACCAGAATTTATGGCATTTGGGAACCTAATTTTAACTTTTTTGAAAATTCAAGCCTACACATTTCTTTATTGCTTGTCCCATCGAGTGCAAAGGGAAAACTGAGGGTAGGGTTAACTACAGAAGGATTTCAAATCCATCATCATGTTTCCCTGTTCTTTTTTTATATATCTTTTAATATATATAAAGATCATCATTATTATTATTATTTAGCCACCTATGGGCAGGGAGGAGCAGGAGCTATTTAAAATTAGTTTTTCATTTAAGCATTAGTCCCCTTCCTCCCAAATCACAATACCTCTGTCACAGGAAGGAGCATAACATGAAAACATGTTTGCTGCCACTAACAATTCCTGAGTCTCTCCTTTGCAGAACTTTAGCCCATATATTAGGACAATGACAGCTTGACACATACACACTCCCCAGCAACATACACACAGCAAGTAGAACATGCCTCAGTGGCCTTAGACAAAAAAAAAAAAAAAGAAAAAAAAAAAAAAAAAAAAAAATACCCCTACACCAAACAACAAACCCAGAAAAACNCATGCCTCAGTGGCCTTAGACAAAAAAAAAAAAAGAAAAAAAAAAAGAAGAAAAATAATACCCCTCCACCAAACAACAAATCCGGAGAAACCATCCAGAAGAGCCTCAGGAAAGGGAACTCTCCACTTTCCATGGAGAAGCAACAGCCCAGGAGTCCCTGCCCAGTAAAAACTGAATCAAAATATTCATCACACAGCTGGCGGAGATCTCTGAAACCTGGCAGTATCACACGCTGGATACTTGAAGGCACATTTGCTTTGTGTTTTGGGAGAGAAATCCAGTTACAACACACTGCAGCTGCAAGGCTGAGGGAAAGGAGGCAACGCTTGGTCTTTCCTCTGTTCCTGTCCCCATTTTCAAGCTTCGTGGCTGGCATGAACTGGTGATCTAAGCAGACACGTTGACATCCCTGAGTGAAATGGCACCATTTGTGGCCTCTGAGACTTTGTCCTCAAGCACCATTGCTGGTGTGTCTGTAGTGACTGCTGTAGTGTCTATGGCAGGAAGTGGATTCAAGCCCTGGGATAAGATCTGTTGGATCGTTTTCCGCAAATTGGGGTGCAGCTGGTTTTGGGTCTGGTAAAAAATTTCTAAGGCAAAAGACTTGAGGGTGCCAGTGCAAAGGTCCTCGTAAAGTGGAATTGTGTACATCCGAGACATCTACAAAAAAAAAGGAAAACAAGATAAAAACATTTCAGTAAAAGCCAAGAAGTTCAGCTCTTCCACAGCTACATTCCAACAGCCCTGAGTAACTTCAGACTGGAGATAAGCAATGTATTTCTTCAGAAGACAGATGAGTCTATTCTGTCTGATGCAAAGATTTTTATGAATGGTAATAAAAAAAAAATCTGCTCTCTGAGACTGAGCTACTTCCACAAATAACAGAACTATTATTTAAAAGCCAAACAGAAGAGGCCATACACTGAACACACGCCTTAACCTTTTGCTCCAGCACAATAACAACTACCGAAAATAACTCGATGAGCCCTAACCTTGCTTGAAGTGTAAATATTCAAATAATCACATGATTTAGTAGTGCAAAAACTTTGCGGTCTGGAAAAGCCAGGGCTGCTACAAAGCAATACATAAAATGCATGGGGCAGAGCTGGGACAAGGGTATTGAGTCAGGCCAGAAAAGCAGAGATTATCTGTAATTTAGATGAAATTACATCTGCCCATTCCTCCCCACCGCTAGCAGGTGAGCCATGCTCAGCCCCTTCGCAACACACCTGGGCTACACTTGGCCAGGAAGCAGAAGTTCCAAGGTCTTTCACGTCGCATGTCTCATGCACATGTCTCATGCACTGAGAGGTGCAGTGATTTTAATCCAGCAGTTAGTACCTGGTTTTCCAAGAAGCGCCGGACTTTGTAAAGGTCTGGGTAATAGTCATTGCGGACTACAATCTGCAACCAGCGGATACGGATCTCTGCGTTCATGGAGTCCAGCTGAGAGGAGTAACATTCCGAGAGCTTTTTTATCACCTCTGAAGAGAGCACACACACAGAGAAAGAACTATGACCTGTTTTGTCAATTTTGAGGACCGGGAGATAATAGCAGCTCGTAAAACCACAGAATCACAGAATCCGTCGGGCTGAGAAAGACTTTCGAAGATCCCCCATTTCAATCCCTCTGCCATGGCCTGGGACATCAACCTGACTTTCTGTGAATTATAATGTCAACCAGAGGCAAGGATCTTTAGAATTCAATCAATTATTATTTAGGGATAATTTTCTACTATCCTGGTCAGAGTACTCACCATGTGGCAGTGGTGATCCATCCAGCAATCTGTCCAGGAAAAGCACAGTTTGGAACGTTCTCCATTTAGTGAGGTCAACACTGCTGGCAGCAGCAACAGAGTCCAGAGGCTCTGTGGTCCAGAGTTTGAAGAGTGTCTCCACTGGTCTGGTCAGACTGGATCCCTGAGATAAATCTGGCTCAGCTAATGGAGGTCCTGTAGCATTGAGCCAACGTTCAAACTCCAGTCCTGGAATGAGGAGCACCAAAAATGTGGAGCAGAGATCTCTGCAGGTGGCTTGGCTGCCTCAAAGTTCAGGACCGCTTCCAGCATAGTTAAGAGAGGTTCTAACAACAGCAACCAATAGTTATGGTGACACAAAATCTTAGCAACCTCATTGGGATAGCCCCTGGAACACCTGGAAGAGTGCCAGCAACACCTCTCCAAACCTCACTGTGAGTCTTCTAGAGCTCAACAGTGCAGAATAAGTACAAAAAACACACATGCTCTTAAGGCAGCCAGGCTGAAAAATACCTATGTTCAAATTATGCTCTAATATTTGTGTGTCTGCATTTCTCTCTCAGAATTCTGAGGAAGACTGACAATCACGGAGAAAACATTTTATAAACAAAAAAAAAGGAGGTGAAAGGGCTGACAGGCTGACTAAACTCCTCCTACCCACCAGTAAACCCAATTTATATTTATTTATGCAACTAATTAAAAAAAAAGTTTATTCACAAGCCTTTGTGAATACTCACAGAGCCTGCTTTCCAGCAGAGCTCTTCCTCTTGACCTTTTAGCACTTCTATACTTTCCTAACCCTTGGCAATACTTCCTGCTCCACACCATCTACACTAAAAGTTCTATCTTCTGCATCCCCTGAATATTAGCCAGGCAAAAATTAGCAAATTCTGTGGTTAACTCGTTAGCCTACAGGAGGGCCAAATGAAACACAGAACACTGAGCTCATGCCGCAGCTTCTCTCCCAGTAAAGTCTCTCACCTACACCTCTCCACAAAGCCTGCAGGCACCCAGTATCCTTAAGACCTTCCACAAATCCACCAACAGCTATAAGTAGGGGATATAAGGGAAAATGAAACATTTTGGAAGAGATTTTATATGTATGGATAGGATCTTGGGGAAGTTACAGTTCTCAAAGCATGTCTTCTGTTATTAAATTAAGATTAAATTTCAAAGTGTGCTCACCTTTTCCCTGCATTTAAGCATGTGTAAATCTCACAAGCACTGACCATTCTGTCTGCAGAGTGAAAGGTGAGTTAATGAGAAACTTAACCAAGGGACACTCAGCTAATTAATGCAAAAATTGGCAGCAGTTTCAGAGGTTCTCATTCCCCAACATAGAGGCAGTAACCACAAATTCTGTCAAGAACACGTGGGTGTTGCCCAACTATTTTATTTGCCTTAGCATTTCCCTGTGCATCCTTCAAGCTAAGCATAAAATTTATAATCCAGGTTTTCTACAGTGTTTACAGTTAACTTAGTAAATCTCCTACCTGCTTTGCTCTCAACGCATTGCTCTTTCAGCTCTGGAAAAAAATTCAGGAAGGAATCCAGAAGATCTTGAGCCACAACGCTGGTAAATTTATACTTCTCAATGTAGGCCTGAAATAGTAAAACATTCAAATTATGATTAGGAGCACAACAGATTCCTTTTGATGAAGAACCACTGCATGCCACAACAATTAAAAAAAAAAATTACAAACATAGAGCAGGAAAAATTATTTGAAGGTTTAGAAAAAAATGAAAAATATTCTCCCTCCTCACCCAGTTAAATAAAGAAGCACCATAAGAAGAAGGAAAAAAAAAGGGTAGCTACAAATACATTGATAGCTGAGTATCATTTCATTTTCCTTTTCCAAAACAAGGCAGTAACTGACAATTTTCTATTGGTTTTGTAAGTGTGCTTTCAGGCACCGACTTGCCCCAAGTTGGTATCACAAACCCTTTGTAACCCTGGTTAAAAAAACCCCCAAATTAACACTTCTAAGTATGTGAATCAAGGCACATCTTTCCAGTCACAGGCAATCTGTGCTGGAACAGCTTTCTAATTACCTGGAACACAGAACAAGAGATAACACAAATATCCTACTACTCTGTATCTAGACCTCAAGCTCAGAATCTCAGAAATCTTGTAGAAAGATTCATGTAGGTTGACAGGCCCACAACACTCCTCCATCTCTAACACACCTGTATTCAACTTCACCCTTAACAATTAGACACAGTGAAAGAATCTGGGGGAAAAAACCCAAATAACAACAAAAAAATCAGCTCCAACTCTCAAGAAAACATATATTATACTCACTCTTAGGAAGGAGTCAAAGTGTCTGGGGTCGCCACAGAGCTGGGAGAGATAGTAAACAAAGCAGTAGCCTTTCTCATAGGTGAAGAGGTTCATTAAATTACTGGGATTTACACCTGAAAGGAAAAGACAACATTTTAAGAAACTAATGAGGAGAGTGAGTTATACAAAGGCCTTAGAGTTGACCAAAGTGAGACCTAGTGACTTCAAAAAAACTAAGTTTTTGTCAGTGCATTTAAGTTACTGCAGTCCAAAGACACACACCAAAAAAAATATTAAAAATCAGTCATTGTAAGGTAAGTAGTAATTCTCAATGGAATCAGTCAGTTCAAACTAGAGATCACTGAAAACAGATCTGCAACTTGAAAACCAATCCTTTTTTCAGTGCCAGGTTCTGGGAATCACCATAACACAAATTTTCAAAGATATCAATATAAGGTAATCACCACTTGCTCCTATTTTTGAGGTTTCCAACACATGCTTTTCCATTCCATTTGACTCCAATATCATCTCCACTTGCATTTTAGGTTGTTTTAAATATCATCTAGACAGAAGACTGCTTCACCCACCCAACTGTGACCACTCAACTAGAGAACTATCAGTGAAGGAGGTAGGTAAATCTGGAGTGCAGTCACACATCTGGCTCAGGGAATAACCAAACAGCCTCTGCACAGCTCAACTTAGAGCAAGTATCTGTTTATCTACATGCTAAATATATACTTACATTCTTACATCAACACATAAAGTGAGGAACATTGACTAGCAGAGGATTTTATATTTCCAAATATTTCCATTTTAACATACTTTATTTTATATATCCGGAATTTCAAATCCACATGGCTTTCAAGGCAGTTTTCCACATTCTTTCTACTCAGTAACTGAGTAGAAAGTATCTAGAAAGTAACAGATGCTAACAGTATCTGTTCTTACACAGAACAATATCTCTAACAATGAGTTATCCAACCTTGAAAAAAGCTTGAAAGCAAAGCTTCCTTACTTATTTTTAGATTGGTTTACAAACCAGTATTTCTTTCTTTTTAAATTATTTTTCCATAAAGGATATGTACATATTAGTCACTTTTTGTCAATATTCCACCGTGGATTTACAGAGGTGTATAATTTTGTGTAGAGCAGCCTCAGCCAAGAGCAATACCTGGCTCCAATTTAACCTGAAGCTTGCTGACGGGGTTGTCTTCTCCAAGGAGCTTCATCTGTCTGTGGAGAGCATCGAGGCGGAATGCAGTCTCCAAACACGTGAAGGCAGCTCCTACCCCAGAGAGGAACTTGTTAGTTGTGGGAAAACAATCAGCAAAACCTGATCTGTGCGGGACTGGCACAAAGTAAAACTGCTGCAGGTGCAGAAGACAGAACAGTGAGACAGAAACACAGGAAGGTAATGGGAGAGAAACTTGAGTGCAGAACATCTTGTAGGTAGTAATGGAAGTCAGAGCCTAAGCCAGTGTATTTCCCGGCTCTGATCATGCATCAGGCTGCACTGAAAAACCAAGCAGCGTGAAAACTATGCTAAAGTTTACATCCTTGACATCATCTCATCAGCTCTTGCAAGGTAAGGAGAGCAGTGAAAAGCTATTGTACAGGTAACTTTCAGGAGAACTTTCATACTGTCACAGGTAGTAGACATGATTCCATACTCCGTGCCAAGGATACTACTAAGCAAATGTCACCTCATGAGTGGAAAGAGAAAGTAATTGCGTTTGGTTATTGTACTGCAGATCCTGTGAATATTTTTAAAGCTTTATCTATTATCCTACCTGGTTTTTGCCCTAAGTATTTCTCCTTCCTCTCATTAGGACTTTTTACAGTTGACTGAGTAAGCTACTCCTTCTCTTCTTCCTAACTGCAATGTAGAGCATTCCATGCTTTCAAACTAAACTAGCTGTATTACACTGCCAAGTCAAGAGATCTTTCCCATGCCCTTGCAAACATCAGAAGCTGCAAAAAAATGAATTTTCAGATTCAAAAGATACTTAGCATCCATAACTATTAACATTTTAGCCTTCTTTGCTGAGTTTTTAACCTGAAGATGGGGTTTGTTACATGGATACCTCAGAGTCTTGATGAAACACCCAAATCCTACATAGCCAAATGTGAATTAAGAGCCAAGATATATTTGGAAAATGGGAGAACCTGTGTAAGCAGAGAAAGGAGTGGATGTGCCTCCCAGGGGAAAGCAAGAACTAGGATAAATGGTGTTAAGGGCAAATACTTTAATTACGACAGAGAGGAGAATTAAGCAAGGTCTAAGATGAGCTGTAGTCAGTGGACTCAAATTTCCCTAAACAGTATCACTGCAAAGATACCTGTTTACTACCACCAGAAGATACTCCAGAAGTTTTGTCAGAAATTGTAAGATTTAGATCAGAGGTTTGTCTTGGAAACAAAATAGAATGGAGAAAGATCTTACTAAAGAATTGCACAGGGAAAGATGTTTTCTAGTTTCCCAGCAAATACTTCTTGAAACAACCAGTTCTAGAGATCGGACCAAAATCAGCAAGGATTTTGTTCTGTGTTGGAAGGAACAGACTCAGATGAGGAACAGGTTGATTATCTGCCAACCTACTCACATCACTGCCACGTATAATGTGAATTAGGACAGTGCTACCCACTGAGCATTACTCAACATAAAACAGCTTTCAGTGATACATAATATGCATTGTAACATCTCCACAGATGCTCAGAGAACTTCTTTGCCTAACCTTGTCATCGCTTCATGTCCAAAAACAATATACATGAATAAAAACAAATGCTTTCTTCTAAACACTTTTGCTGCCAAGATTTCTAGGAACTTTTGAAAGACTGTTTACAATGGATGCTTCAGAAAACACATGGAACTGGCTTTTATGAACATAACAGGACAAACTAGAAAAGCATAAGTTCCCATTATTCAGTTCAATAACGAGCCAATTAAACTTAAAAGCAAGAGGAATAATTTGCTACTTATACATTCTAAAGACAGCACCATAAAACTGAGCTGTGAAATTCACTGACAAAAGCAAAGGCAGGGCTTACAATACTGCAGGAAGCCTCCAGCACATAAACAACTACATAAATCAGTACTTTTTTTTTTAGTGCTACTGCCATCATTTTTTTTTAACAGTAGGTAGCTACTAATTGATCAGAATTAAAAGATCACTTGTTCAGAGGACAGTTATTTCACAATATAACTGTGATAAGATTTCTTACATCTTTCTCTGAAGCATGCACGGCTCACCTTGCTCTGACATATCAGCACCTGCCTGGCACCCAACAGCAGTTCCAAGTCCCCACAGGCATTGTGCTAACACACCTCACTCAAAGCCCCTGGTACCATATCAGGTATTGAACCCCACTGAAGCCAAGACTATGTCAAACTCTTAAAGTATGCAAGAAGCTCAACACAACGTTTGGGACCGAGCGGGAGCGTTGTGTTTCAGAAATAAAACCCAACTGAAAAACCAACTCCCTACAAACTCCTTGAGCTTCCAAGGCCAACACTCTAAGCAGGCAGCTCCGAGTTGTGGTGGGAAGGAGGCCAAGGAGGGGGTCCTGCAGCCCTACCGTAGGTCTCGGTGGTGATGCGGCGCTGCGCGTAGGTGGCCAGGCCCTCGCTCAGCCACATCTCCTCCCACGTGGCGTTGGTGACCGCGTTCCCAAACCAGCTGTGGGCAACTTCGTGAATGACGTCAATGATCAAGAACTCATCGCTCTCCAGAATGGAAGAGATGATGAAGGTCAGGCATGGGTTTTCCATGGCAACAATAGGGAAGGATGGAGGAAGGAAAACAATGTCGTATCTAAAATTAGGGAGAGAAGAATGTAGAAAGGACATGAGTAAATTGCAGCTGAAAGACACAGTAATATTTTATTCTTTCAGAAGACATAGCAACGTTTTTCTTTCTTTAGGGAAGGCTTTTCTGAAACCTTCTTGTGACTTCAGGAACAAACTTTCTAGACCGGTGGTGCCTAATTCTTCTGATCAGAGGCTCGCAATTTATTTTGTTGGCAAAGGACCTGCTCATGTTTGGGCATAAAGACTTAAGAGTCTTTTGATGTGCAGTGGATGCAGCACATCCCAGAAGCGTTGTGCTCCCTTCACGCACAAAACTCATCACAAGTTGTGTATCTGGGAGCCACAGAAACAGTTTAAACTATAAACAGCAGTGTAACACAGTGTTGAGTCCCCAGAGGCTCTCAGGGAAGAGAGAGGCAAGAAAGCTGCCAATGAATGAATTGATTTCTTATACATGCAGTGTTACCAAAATACCTTTGGTCTGTCTACTTCAGAACACAAGAGTAATATTTGTTTTGTTTTCTAAATGTCTTTACCAGTGATCAGCACTGGCATGCTGGGCCATGTTCTCAGATTATTTCAGGCAATATTTTATAAGTCAACAACAAGGCCATCTTCCTGCTTACCTTTAGCAAAGAAATATAGGAAACCTTTGTAAACATTTTCTCCCATCCAAAGAGTGAAAGTATTCTCTCAAAAGTACTGCTTTTCAGTATATAGTCAAGCTATTCAAGAGCTATTAATGTTGGTTTGGGAGACTCTCAATGAGTCTGTACTGAGATTTTCAGTACTCTCAGGTATGCCACAATAAATTCAGAAATAAATGAGAGAAATAAAACAACCAGACATTTTAAATGGTGTCTGGCCCAGTGCAGGACTTACATAACACTGTAGTATGAAAAACCCTCATTCCTCAGGAAAGATCAACTATTTAGAAACCTCCAGTTCTGCCCTACAAACCAGCTAAAACACCTCCATGCTTCCATGGTCCTCCCTGACACTTGTGGAGACAAAACTCCAGAGACTGTTTTCAACTACTACAGTGCTTCCAGTTGAAACGCTGGTTTGCCCTGCTATAGGGAGAAAGCCTGACCATTTCTCAATCCTGTTCTATTTTGCTCCCATTGCACATTCCCAGGAGACTGATTCAACTCACCTTCCCCATATATAGGGACCATACAGACTCTCTGCAGCAGTCAACCAGCGTTCAACAATGCCAGAAAGCTTGCTGATGGCTGTTGGCAGCAGGCAAGGCTCTGCCCACACTCTGCTCCTGTCAGAAAACAGAAAACATCAGGTGATACTTCAGCAAACTGAATTATCTCTTTAAAAAAAAATAGCCTGACTGCCTACCACACTTCCATGTACGGCAATAGAGGAAGGAGACCTCCCATCAGACCCAGGCCCTCCTAGATTAATATTCCATGGAAATGGCAAGAGGGAACCAAAATTCCCTCCCAGAAGGCAACACGAAAGCAGCTGCAAAGACTTCAGGGGACAGTAGGCAACTTTTATGAAAGAGGAACATATCTTTGCCAGTGAAATGCCATGAATTTCTTTATACCCAACTACACTTCAAACTCTCTCCGTGCTCACAGCTCATGAACCCAAGAGTTCCCTTATCAATGACTCAACATCCTCGCTACTTTACAGTATGAAGCACTGTACAGAGACATCAAAAGCAGAATGAACTCACTGCAAATCTTACCTTGGACCTATGTCTGCATGTATGAGGTCTCCAGCCACCAAGGCCACCAAGTAGGCAGGAACTGGATATTCCATGTAAAATTGATATACACCTTCCTCTTCTAGGTAGGAGCTTTGGGTGGCACTCATCAACACCTGTATGCCTGCTGGAGCCTGGAAGATCAACAACATTGACATCATTAACTCACCAGATAACCACAGCTGAATGACTGAACCACAGACCTCCGGTTCATTTTCATCTATGTCTGATGATGTTCATTGAAAGAGTAATTTACATAACACAAAAGGTAAGATTTCTGTGAGGTTTTTATCCCACAATCTGCCCAATCCATGAAAATATACCAACCAAAGATATTACTCCTCCTATATGCCAGCTGCCCCAAAAGAACCCATGTATTAAATTATTTAATCTATATAAAATGCAACATTATTTGATGCTGACTTCAAAAGACTTCAGGCTTTTTATTCCAAAAACGGGTACAATACAATTGTGTATTATCATCACTAACCACTATTGGAAGGGACAAGCCAAATTCTCTCACATATTTTCATTTCACAATTACTCTTTTAACAGAGTTACCTTTGTGGCACCACCCAAGAACCAGAACTGGACCTAAAAAATTCATTATTCTTTATAACACCGAACCACAACCCTTTCAGCAGGTGTAAACTGCTCAAAATACATGATGTAACTACGCTTTCACAGGTTGACAGCAACCAAGAGCTCCATGAACCATTCCCAGCCATCCCTTACCTTGACAGTAGCTGAGTAGGTGCATTTCACTGCAGGGGTGTCAAAGCAGGGGAAGAAGGAGCGGTTACACACCGAGTGTCCCTGTGTGAAGACAAAGGGCTTGGCATTGCCGTAGGTCAGCTCTGGATCCAGCCACCAGATCTGTTGAAACACCACGGGAAGAAGAGGTGAGGGAAACGGACAACGTGACAAGGATGAGGTGTCAAAAACAAAACGTGAAATCAAGAGGATTGTGGGGGAGAAGCGCTACCTCAGCTGTTTAGCTCCCCAGATGGACACCTGCCACAAGGCACATTTCCCTCTCCAGCAATACAGCTTTCGACTCCAGTTTATTTGCTGAAAATGCTCAGAAAAAATGTCTTACTGTCTGAATCCTGAGTAGTGACATGTAACATAGCGACTTCCAGCCACTCCACTCTTTCTGTTGTATCAAATTTCTGTTGAAACCAATTTGCATGGTTAATAACAAGTCCCTAGCAAACATCCACACAAGCTTCTTCTCAAAGGGAGTACTCTAGAGATCTCCATGTTTATAACTCAGTGTGAACAGGAATAGAGTGGGTCAGGTAACATCAGCTGAAAAGAAAAAAAAACGAAAAAAACAAACCAAAACAAACCCAAATCCACAAACCAAAAATCCCTGAAGCTGAACAGTGTACACAACGTTATCTGTGACCCTGACACTGCCCTCCTGGCTAAAGCATCAAACATTTTGACACTATGCAAAAAAGTTGGTATATGTAAGAAACATCTGGTCAAGGACACTGGAGGCCCCTTTTTAACAGAATGGATAAGGAGATTCTGGGTGGTCACAAAAGAATAGCCAACAAAGCACACCACCAAGCACGTCAATTTTCAGTACCAAACAGCATATAAATCACAAGTCAGACCCTCAGCAAATAATTAGAACAGATTAAGAATAATAAGAACAAGTCCTTAATTTGCCTATTGGTATTTCTGTTCCAAAAGTTTGTGCTTCCACATGCGCCCTGCCTCCGACTTTGAAGTGTAAGAGCAATTTTAAATAAGGATTTTGTTGTAATCCTAGAACTCTGGAGCTGAACTTTGATGGAAAATATCAAATATTGTGAAATTTGCAATAAAACTGGAACCACTAGAAGTCTTGAACACAGTCAAGCGCAAGGAGTAAAACTTCTGAGTCTGCTGAATTCTCAGATCAAAGCAACCAATAAATCTGAGATAGGGGAAGAGCAGTTAGTGTAAATATGAGTTTAGTTCTGGTCCTCAAGGCAAAGCAGCAAAACACAGAAGAGAAGCCTGGGTACTAAGTCTGCTCATGTTTTAACAACATATTACAACTCTGTCTCCTTCTTAACTTTTGAAAGTTAAAGTTTTCTCTCTCCCCTTCTGTCCTATAAGGTTATTTTTGAATTTTTTTTCCCTTGCCTTTAGACCTTTTTCCTCAGATGCCAGCGTGCTCCTCTCCCAAATCATCCCCTGCAGCAGCAGTCCCGGGCATCAGTGAAAGGTGAGGACAGGAAACACACAGGCAGCAGCTTTCAGTTATTCCCGTGGAGTCTCACACTTCTGCTGGCAAATGTTTGGGGTTTTTTTAGGTAGGAAATATTACAAAATTAAAAACCTTTATCCCAGAAGTCAAATTAATCTCTTGAAATTTGTTTTAAGATTACCCTCTTCTATTTCAGGCCTTTAGGGCCAGAAACAAGCTTAAAGCAGGACTTCTGAGGAGCCCTGTCTGTTCACATCCGTGTGCTGCACGTCAGCGTAGCACTGCCCACAGCCTTGGTTACAGCCCAGGGCACCTACAGATTTCCACTACATTTCTCATGGATACTTGCTTTTCCCAGCAATGAATATCATTTCTGCAATGCCAGGTTATGGAACTGGAGACAGCTGTTCCAGAAGGCATTTGGGGACATAAGTCTCATTACACACCAGTAACCAGCAACTTCCACCCAGAACACACATTTACCAAAAAAATGGAGGTCCTGTATTTTAATACAGGGTAGTAGTTTTCTAACAAGAGGATCAGAAATTCAATTTCAAAGATCTGCCCCAATGCTTTTTAAAAACATTCCTGATCAGTGGCTTTGTGTTTGTATCACAGTCTGACTTCCAATCTGTCTCGCTGGCCCTGCTGAAGAGACACATCTTCAAAACATTGTTTCCTTCGCTTTTGGAGAGACAGAAGAGGCTAACAAAGAAAACAGAGAGATAAGGCACCACCACACCTAAGTTGCAACACTTGAGTAGGAAGGAAAAAGGGCTGACAGCCGATGTCTTTAGAGCAGAGAGATAAGGGGAAGTTCTCCCTGAACAGTGCAGGAGGAAAACATAAGCAGGAAGGGAAGGGGAACCAAGAGTTGATTCTTGTTTACAAGAAATTCTATAAATTAAGGACAACTTCTTTTCAACCAGTCCTGCTTTATTTGACATTTGGTTGAAGTTAAGTGAAGCACCAGCCCCACAAGCCAAGAGGGAAAACATTTGCAGAAGATGAAGTATTTTTTTCCCCTGTTTTCTAATGTGTGCAGCTACATGGCAAGCCTGTGCCTCTCTTTCCAGATGCACTTGGAACAATGATGAAAGTTATCCTGAAACAATATAAATAGATCTGTAATATAAATAGACCAGGCTATGCTGCTGGACAGAGGCAGGGCTATGGGCTGGGGTAAATGAGTACAAGCAGTATCTCAGTAAGGAGTGCGAGGCACAGGGTGCTGCTGGGGCGGGTGGTGCAGCACAGGGACAGAGCAGTATTTGGGGCTGGATCATCTACTCCACATCCAAAGCCCTCCTGCACTTCCCCTAGGGAAACACACGTGACATCATCGTGCTCTCCATTTTTATCTAGCTTTTCAGGTACTCAGGAAAGCTGTTTCACACATTAAAGCTGTTCTGTGGTGCATTTCAATTCAAAAGACCTGCTGCATGATTCCTCAGCTGAACAAAGGCTTTGGGCAGCCCAGGCTTTCCCTGCCCACATACTGCAAAGAAGCTCACACTTTATAAGGCATCTGCCAAGGGTGTAATTTTTATTGACTTAGATCATAATCTTTTCCCCAAATCTGGCAAATGACAAAGGCAATTAGCTAAGCCTCTTTTAATTTTAAACCTCTCCGTGTTTCTACATGCATTATTGATGAAGGTCGCAGGAAGAGCTGCAAAGCCACAGCTTCTGTTCTAGGCAAACAAGCTGCTCTATCTGATGACAAAGTAAACAGAACACCTGAGACGCAGAGCATGTGACAGGAGCAAGGCACACCTGGGCAGCAAGTCATCCTAAGGGGACTGAGGAATAAAGACAAATCTAAGGAATTACAGGGAAGTTTCTAGCACTGCAAAGAGGGCTGTCCTTTCTGCTAGATGAGGAGATGTTACAATTTTTTGTACCAGAAGCCAGAGGAGGATTTGCATTTAAGGAAAGAAAATAGCACTGGTGTTAAGATGTGCATTAAGATGTGCTAAATCTGAGGAATGACACAGTGGGCAAGAGATTGGTGTCGATTTTTCTCTCTAGGGAAGGAAAACAGAAAATATCACACAAGAGTATTGCCAAGAAGTGAGGGACTGGGGAGAAGGAGGAGAGGAAGAACTGGACTACTGTCCCTGACACACCTGATCACTGTGTGCCTTCAGCCCTCACCAGGAGAGACACACAATGATCCTGACAGCCTTGCCTCTGATGGAAACTGGTGATGTACTGAGCATATGGTTTCCTAACAGCACAGGGAGATGGAATGCTCTGTGAAAGGCAGATTTAATCTCTCAGCTGTCTCTCAATGTCCATCAAACAACCAAAGATCTTGGCTTCTTCCTCCACACGAGAAATAATGGGACAGTCAAATAACATGTCCAGATGGCTCAAAGCAAGTATATAAAGACAACAGGTTTCCAATTTTAAACACTACTATCTCTGCTGCTGATCTTACTGCCAACACATTCACACTGCACTGTAACAGGCATTTACTGTTTTATAGGTCCCTCAAGTATGCTAAAGGTCCCAGGGAAAATAAACCCTGACCTAAGGAGAATACATTCCTAGAATGGCCAAAGAAAATAGAACTTTTAGAAGAGAGAGGTCTGGCACTGTAAATCCGTGTCTCACTGGCAGAGAAAAGGGACTGCCAGAATATTTTCAAGACATGAGTATAAACCAGGTGACCCTTACACACACATGGGTTACTAATCCCTGTTAAAGTTCAGTGCTGGGCCAAAAACCAGCAATGACAGAGAGCACTACAATAGCACCACACCGCTTTGGATCCAAACAAAACACATCAGCTCGCTGAACATGAAGGGCTACAACAGGTGCTACTCGAGGACAAATATTTTGCCAGCCAAAACCTACAATAGAGAGTGAGCAAACATGGTAGGATTTATGTCAGTGAGCACGCCTGCTTCTGCTTTCCAGCACTTGGGAAGGGCAGAGCATGTCCCCAGTGCTGTGACCATCAATAATCCTGACATGAGCCCTTGCAGCTTCATTTCAGCTGAAGCAGGATCCACTGTTAAAGGTGCAATAAAGACTTCAAAAAACAGTATAAAGAACAGGTAGTTCACCTCTGTTCCACCAAGATGACAACAACAGAGGGAATGAAAGAAATATCCTCCTCCGGCATCCACCCAGCACGGCGTGTGGGGCCAAGGAGACAACACATTAATACCAGGTGAGCCTAAATGAACATCACATCAATCAGTGTCCTGAACCTTCCAGTGGTTTTCACATTCCCAAAGCCACATCAGTATTCTGAGATGATTTCTCCATAGACTCAGCAGGACAGGCTGCCCCTTTGGCAACAGGGCTGGCAAAAGGCAGGGGAAAGCACAGGCCAGCCTAAAATAAAACAATTTGTTCAAGAGGAGGAAAGCGTTATCGCGTACTTTGGGAGGTGCAGCTCAGCCAGACTGAGAACGATTACAGAGCACACAGCAATGCCAAATTAGCTTTAAAGCCTTCTCACCATAAACAAGGCAGAGAGTGGACACAAGAAATAGGTTTCTTCATAAACCTGGGGAAAAAATAATGAAGGGAATCTTCTGAACGCATCGTGAGCTACAGGGCAGAGTACTGTACAAGGAAATTCCAGAGGTGAAAAGGAGCAATATGCAAGTGGATCTGAACTTTAAAAGTGCCAGAATCTTACTTCATTTTTGCACTTTTAGGGAAGGATTAGAACATTAAAAGTTCACCATAGGACCACAGGAAACTTCTGCCAATAAAAATCTTCATGTGGAACTCACTATTCAGAGTGAACCAACACATTAACGCTAGTCAGATCATTCCAAGGATGAAATTACTTTTGTAATCTTCCATTAAGTAGTATTAAAATTAGACAGAGAAACATCCAGCAAACACATTCTAATCAGCAAGACTTTCCTATCAAGAGGAAAGGCCTACTATTTACTTCCTGTGGGTTGTTTTGCAAGAAGCTTTTATGTTCCATTCCTGCTCTTGTTAAATACATTATAAAAGTCAAATAGATCCACACATTTACTGGTTTTGGCCAGTGAAACGGCAACACCAAATCAGAGGGGCTGAGAGACAGTTCCTCTTGGCAAGATAGATGCAACCAAGTTGCAAGACTCATAAAAAAAAGTATTTCTTTTGCAAATAGATTCATGAACCAACACGATGAAAATCACCTCAGTTTAATTTCCAACCTGAACAGACTGTACAGTAATAAAAAGAACGGATGTTCCAGTGGGAACTTCATGCTTTCACCGTCATAACTTCTTAAAAACACAAGATCTGACAAGCAGCACCTAAAAGGCTGGGAATAAAGGGCTGGGCTTCTAAATACCGGGGGTTTAAAAGAAATGACAGAATTTTAAAAGCATTTCACTGCTGAAGAAAGCTAATCCACAGACATGGAAGCACCTCCGTGCCTCCATCCAAAGGGGTATTCTGGGCCATTTCTCATCCCTTTTTTCAGCAGATAACTTGTAGGAACATGTGGAATCAGCCCCGTTCTTCTCAAAGCTCCTGACCATGGCTTATTGGAACACCACCCCAGGTGTGGAAGGCCTGATTTTGTTAGCAGTTGGCAAACCCCTAGGGAAACTCCTGCATTGTGCATGACATAATTTATCCCGAAGGACTGAGTGGAGGCAGGAGTTTGCAAATTTTTGCTCTCCTCGCCAACAAC
>VWZN01005863.1:72926-118601 GCA_013396955.1 Regulus satrapa | reverse complement strand
CCGGACACACCGATCGCACACTGTTGCTCTAGGGAAGGCCGGTGGCATAGCCTCAATGCCCTCTCTGATCACTCCTGTCCCCTCACAGCCAGCTCGGAACTCCTCACTTTCACCGTCCCCCGCCCCACGACAAACAGCCCAAACCCTCCACCCCCGGCTCGCAGCAGCGCTGATTGTTGCATCCTCATCCCACCCGTACCGAGTTTGGTTTCCTCACTCCTCCTGATCACACCCCCACAGCTAACCCTAAGCAGCCTCCCTGCACCCCTACACACCCGTTCCTTTAATCCCTCCCCTCCCAGCCGGGCTGCCCGTAGCTTCCAGCCTCCAACTCTCACTGCAGCCTGGCCCCAGGACCCCGCTCAAACATGAGGCACTTAACTCTTCCCCAGAACGCGAGGCAATCAATCACACACCCTCTGCTGCTGCCTTCCCAAATGCGAAAGGACAGAAACCACAAAGTTATCAGCTTTGTGCAAGCACTTGTTTCTCTGCATGGCAACAGCAGGAGTCAGCAAGCTGGAAGGAAGGAGGTGTGTGCGAGGCACTGTGATTTGCACTCCCCCCAGCCCAAGAGAAGTGCAGTCTCTGTCCCGTGTAATGACACTGCTGTAAGTTATTTCCACTCTAATTTTCACTGTTATGCTTTGCCTACCTCACTGCCTGATGAGGCTCCAAGGCACATATTTTGGACAAGACCGGAACATTTCTCACATGATTGTGGGTTTGATGAATCCGTAGTGGTACATTCTGAAAGTCTCCCAAGCCTTACGCTAACAACTGCAGCATCTGCACCAAATTCCAGCTGAGTTTCCACTGTATAGTCACACCGGAGGCACAAACTGTGGCCTCAGCACATTGTGGCTGCAGTTAGGAGCTCAACCGAGGGTTAAACAAACCACAGTATCACCCTCCACGGACCTGAAGCTAAAGAAAACCTTTGTGTAATCACTTATATATAGTAAAACACATGCTGCAGTTGCAGTAAAAAATAACAAGATAGCACTCAGGCTCATTGGTTGCTGCATACATCACCCTGCACTTTCTCAATGTTTTTTTGAAGCACCACCTTCAAACTTGCCTTCAAAAAGAAATTCTGCCTTTGCAATAAATCCCCTTGTAACAAAGGATTTTGTCCTGCCATTTTTGATGTCCACATCCTCCTTCAATAATTCAAATATCCTGCTTTTATCATTTTAACACCTTCTCTCACTCATACCCAATTGCCTTTTGAAAGTATTTGGCTTCATCCCATTTTGTTTCCAGTGATGCCCTAAGCCTGTTGTACCTGGCTCTCATCTACAGGTGATGGGCAAAGCAGAACCCCAGCAACCTCAGGATCAGACCCTGCACAACCTTCGCCACAGATAAGGGTGAAGTGTCCTCAGGCATTCAAGCCAGGACAGCTTCAGGGCCTGATTGCCCCAATTTAACTGGGTGTTAACTCCAGGGTAACTGTAGGAGAATCGTACCTGTGCTTCGATTGAAGTCCCAAGCGAGTGCAGTGTGTCCACTCATCAGACAGATGAGATGAGCAGGAACACATTCTCTTGAAGAGGCTCTAAGCTTTTGATAATGGATCAGGATCAGCTGTACTTAATATGTTTGGACAGAATAAGCAAAACTGACATAATGGAGGTTCCAGAGAAAAACACAGTAACCACTTATCCTAGGCAAATCTCACTCCTCTTGCACACCTGCAAGATGTGCTGGTTTTGGCCGGGTGACAGTGAGTTTTCTTCACAGTAGCTGGTGTAAGGCTGTGTTGGGGGTTGGTGCTGAAAACGGTGTTGATAATTCAGGGACGTTGTACAGCTGTTGTTGAGCAGGGCTTGTACAGAGCCAAGGACATTTGTGCTCCTCAGCTCACCCACGAGGAGGCTGAGGGTGCTCAAGGAGATGGGAGTGGACACAGCAGGGACAGCTGACCCAACTGCCCACAGAGATATTCCAGCTCATAAGGCATCATAAAAGTTAGAGAGGAAGGGACCATTCACAGAATGATGGTGCTCGTTTTCCCAGGTCACCGCAACACAGCAGAGCCCTGCTTTGTGGAGATAGCTGCCCATGGGAAGTGGGGAATGAATACCTTGTTTTGCTTTGCTTATGTGCCTTCTGCTTTTATTCCCTATAGGGAATTTTAATTCCCTATTAAATAGTCTTAGTCTCAACACTGAAGTTTTCTAGCTTTTACCCTTTCAATTCTCTCCTCCATCCCACAGGACTGTGTGGGGCTTAGTTGCCAGCTGATACTAAACCAGAATAGAAGCCTTGCTATCTCCATGCTATTTTGGGTAGGATCTCTTTAAGGAAAGTCTCTTTCCCAATCCCAGTGTCTTATTCTATTCCTCATAGGAGGAAGTCTTCTCTGGATATCATACTGTAAATTCTAAAGCAGAATCCAACTCCCAAACATTCCAATCATTATCATCAACCTCTTTCAGAATGCTCCAAAGATACAGATATTTCACTCCCATTTGAAAATATTGATGTATTTTCTTTCCACTTCAGTGACAGGACCCTTGGCAAGGCCTCAGCTTGCCTCTGTGGCTCAGGATGAAAGCCAGTAAAAAATGACAGCTACCCCTGTGAGCAGCAATACTCCAGGACACCTGTGAGACAAGTGCCAAATGAAGCACGGAAGTGATCACAACAGAAAGAATGTTTCCTTCTGTCAGGCTCTGTCTTTAATTGCAAAGTAAAAGTGCTGCAGCCAAGGTTCAACAAAACGATGGAGCTAACCCCCGCTGGTCAGAGGTGACTGCTCACCTGCTCCATCACAGACCCTTGTTTGACACCTTGCTGAGCTGTTTCAGCTGACCAAAGCTGCAGCAAAGATTCAGCTCTTTAGGAGAGAGTACCTGGGAAGCAGCAGTTTGGGGCAGTGAGCGCTGAGCGGTTCCCTCTCACACCTATGCTACTGTTACTGCCAGCACCTACAGAAAAGAGCAGCCCCACTTCACCTCCCTTCCTGTGGGTGGTGCCTTCCTGTCTCCTCCTTTGTACCGCACTCCTGCTCTCTGCAAGATAGCTTTCTCAACTGGACCACACAAGAGCCACTGCTGGCATCGGAAAGGGAAGAGGAACTCCCAGCCTGGAAGAAGAAGGAGGACAAGGTCAGCATGGCTCCCCTTTTTCCCAGACTGCCACTAGCTCAGCCTTAGCTGCAGAGTGAAGCCACACACTGACCCCAGCAGCACGCAGAACCAGGTACATTAGCCCATTTCCTTCCAGGGAATATTGGAGTGCATGGGGTAAGCTCCAAGCCTGTGAGCGGGGTAAGGTCTGTGCCAGTTAATTCTTGCTTTGGACAAGAGTTAAGAACAATCACAACAATGCTTTTCGTGCTACTTCAAGCTACAGTGCAAACTCTGCTAATGCCACATTTGCCCGTGGTAGGTAGAAATGCTTTTCTTTGACTTTGCAGTCATGTCACTCCAATAGTAGTGTTTTCAGGAAAAGAAAATGGAAAATCTGAGCCTAAGAAGCTCTTCCACCTGACCTCAGCCCTTCTACTAGGCTTACATATTTGCACCATAAATTACTACTCAATATACGTATATTGCAAGCTACTCCTCTGCTGGACGACACAAAAATCACCTACTACACTTTTAAAGAAACACCTTTACTCTGAAGAAAGAAAGATCAGACCACAGTGCATGACAAGAGGGGAAAAAAAAACCAAAACAAAAGCCTGCAAACCTGTTCCTCAGGGCTCAAAAAGGTGCAAAGTTCTTTCTGTGCCCAAAACAAACCACTTAAGCCAATACAATTTACAAAACCCAAAATAGTTTTATTTGTTTTTCAGGTTTCTGCCTCAATGAGACATTTTGCAAACATGCTAAGGCTACAAAATGTCCAAGTTGACAAAGACATGCAACGCTGACCATTCAAATAAGTCACGGCTATCACAGGAACGACTGCGTCCACCCTGGGCCACAGGTCCCAAAAAACAGGGATGGTGTACAGTGATCATGGCAACGCACTACGCAGGACCCAGTAACCTGAGGTAGGTCATTTACAGTAAGAAAACCATGTCCTACACCAGTGTTACATCCTGATCAACAGGAACCCCTGTAAGGTTCCAGAAGATGTAGGGTCGAGGACTGCTTCCTTAACAAGTGTGCAAGAAAGAAACAGGAGATATCAATGTTGATTAATCCTAGTATAAGTGAGCAGAACAAAGAGTTAGTGTTACCAGTGCCAGTGAAAGCCAACCTAAACCTCTGAGGAGTGTTAGCAGCTTCAAGATAAAGAGTCAGACAGCTGAAGCAACTCTGAAAAGGCTTTCCTGCCAGCATACAGGGTATGATTTGAACCTTATGATTAATTTGTTACAGATCATTCCACAAACAGTAAGATTTTGGTTGTGTTAGATCAGCGAAGCAGGAAGAGCTTGGGCTTGGCTTGCATTAAAATAAACTCTGCTGATACAGTAACAAATACTGTGTCAGGACACTGAGAAAATACAAGGCCTTAATGTGACCCTGGAGTGGTTCTCCACTGGGATCACTAAAAACCCTGCTTTGGAAAAGCATCATGGGAAGCAGCAGCCGCTGCCGTGGTGAACATTAGCGATGCCCCAAATAGCTTTGATAAATTACAATGCAATAGTTACACCACAGAGCTCTTCTCTGCTGCGCTAGACAAAGATGTGACGATAAAGGACACTATTGCAAAGCTTCACTTTCACTCAGACACGCAGAAAATCCGGCACTAGGAAAAGACGAACTGTAAAAGACAGAATGTTGTCTGATACAGTCCGATAACAAAGCCAGATCCCTGGTACCATAAACTGTACAAAAATGATAGAAAAGAATATGCACTGTTATTAATACAGTGCTTATTTTAATATAAAATAAACAGCTTACATTTCCACTGTAAATATAGGCTATATACAGAATTATGTATAGATATAGCTACATGTATAAAGCTTCATTATAGGCCTCTGATACATTTATAACTATGGCTCCCTGAGCCATTTGTAGAGTGCATTTAATAACAAAAAATTAGTAATATGGAATAAATACAATAATAAAAACATGAAAGGATCTTCTGACATGGTTTTAAAAACTCTCTGGCTTGACATATTGTGCTAAAAATTAAAAGATGAAAAGGCAATAATCTGCAAGGAGGAGGAAGAGCTGGCCTGCCACAGGCAGGTAGCATAGCTCTCCAAAATTAAAGTGACTTTGCCCTGAATTTCAGCCCTTGACAGCAACCTTGTTCTCCGCAGCAGCAAACATAGCATAGAAGCGCGAGTTCTCGTTGGCCAGAAGGGCAGTCGGGGTGTCGAATTCCACTACCTGAAACCAAACAAGGCAGGTAAAGTATGTCAGTAAAATCCAGCAGGGAATTGACTCCCACCACAAGTCCCACTCACTTGGACTCGTGATGTGATGGTAAAGAATAGACAACACAGTATTCATCCTTAGATGAGATGCCAGGCAGTGAAAGTACCTGCATTTATGGATATTGTAACCAATAATGCTTTAAACTGGCTCAGAAAGTGGAACTAGCCCAACAGAAAGCAACCTCTGGTGGTTCTGGCACAGGCAGACGCTATGGGCTTTTGCCTTCTCTACGTTTTAGAGCCTTGCCCAACGTTCTTGCATTTAACTGTTTATGGCTCCCAAATGAAAGCCTGAAAAATAGGTACAGTATCTGCCATGGGTGTGCTTGATGGCACAGGGCTTTATGAAAATAATGGGAAACTGCCACTGAGCCCCAGCAGAGATGTTTATGTTATTACCCTTCTCAGAATTAACCTACAAAGGAAACCTCAAGAAGATTTTTAAAAGCAGGCTGTTATTCTATGCTACTTTCTTGGTGTGAAAGATAATTGTTGCCATCTTTGATCTTGTCACAGGCAGTCAGAACATTATTACCAAGAATATGAACGAACACAGAGGATTTTCTAGCCTGCAGTGCAGCTGTTTCCTCAGTTCAGTGTGCACTCATGGCACCAGCAGCCCCGAGGCAGATCCTCCCTGCTCACCTGTCCCTGTGTTAGCACCATGATGCGATCACAGCCCAGGACCGTGTGCAGGCGATGAGCAATCGTTAACATAGTGCAGTCTGCAAACGCCTCTCTGATGGTCTCCTGGATCAGCAAGTCTGTCTCTGTGTCCATAGCAGCTGTGGCTTCATCCAGGATCAATATCTGAAAGCAGCACAGAATCCTGGCTGTTACCCACGGTCACACCTTCCCTCCTCCCCTGAATATAAAAATAGTGGGCAGAATGGCCACAGCCAAGCACTGTCACAACTGGCAATCCTTATGAGCTGTGGCCACAAATGCAAATACAAATTTTACCAGTAAACTAATTGGACACATCCCTGGTGGTGACATTCCTCCTGAAATGAGTCAATGCTAACTAGGCTTAATAGTTTTCTTATGCTGGGTTAGAAGCCTCTTCCCTTCAGACAGACTGATTTGGAGTGATTTCTTGTCAAAGCTGGACTGGACATGCTTTGTGCAGGTACTGCAGAGACAGCAGTAACTTCTGCTGAGTAGTTGGACTTTCAAAATAAATGCAGAGTGAACCTTAAAAGATGATACATCAAATTTCAAAAGAAAAGTTGTTAAAACCAGAATCTTGGTCAAATCTCAATCCAAAAGTCCTTTCTCATTGTAATTATCGTTTGTTTTCCATTCCTGCAAAATCTTTCAGTTGGGTGGCATAACACGGTCCCAAATTCCACTCTGAGAATACATTTCAGTGGAGCCCCATGTAGAAGGAAAATACTTGGCTCATATTCACAAAAAGGTAGAAAGAGGGAAGATATCTGATGCTCCTCAGTACCAGAACACTGAATAAATGATTAGGCTATCGATGGCAGTGACACACTATTGTTAGCACTTGCAAGTGATGCTTTTCCAACAGCAGGACATTACAGGACCTGGCTACAGACACCTTCCTGGTTTGTTTTAACCTTACACCTCTCTTTGGATTGCAATAATCATTGGTATAATTCATCTGACAGACAAAGAACCCAGCACAAAAAACCAGCTTGTTCAATCCTTTAATTTTGGTATCTCCAACCATTTCTCTCTGGGCTGTGCTCACCTTGCAGCGACGCAGCAGAGCTCTGGCTATGCACAGTAATTGTCTCTCTCCAACAGAAAAGTTCTCCCCATTTTCCATCACTTCTGAATCAAGTTTCATAGGCAGCTGTGCAACCTGTGTGGGAAACAAGAGGCAAAAATCTTAGAGCACTTCACCAAATCATGTAAACACAAACTGATCTCCTGATAGTCTTTGTCACCAGGAGAAGAGAGTGAACCTAGTGCCTGCAGGAATTCCTGCAGCCTATGTTCATAGCCATACCTGCCACCTGACTTACAGGAAAAAGAACTGGAAATGTCATGGCAGCAAGACTTGCTGCAGAGGGCAGGTTTTCAGTTCAATATGAATTTGCACATGTGACATGTACAGTCACAAATGGAAATGTAGAATACATAGCTAAGGCACATACAGAAAAATATCACTTGGAATGTCTTAACACTCCAAGAATCCCTGTGATGAAGCAACACTCTGCTATGCTATGTATTAAAAAACCTAGAGAATTTGGCATGCTCCTAAAACACCAAAATTGTCAGTCTGATAAAATCAGGGGGAAAATGAAGAAAAAAGTCAAACAAAGCATAAAGAACAAGGGAGAAAATGCAGAGAAAGTTGAGATAAAGACCTCTAAAGTAGCTACTAACAGATTATGTTGCTTTGGAAGTCAAATGCAAACAAGCATCTCCCAGGGCACATAATACTTACACACTCCTTCATGTGAGTCCTTTCCAAAGCAGCCCAGATTTGTTCCTCACTGTACTGATTGAAAGGATCCAAGTTTGATCTGGAAGGAGAAGCAGAAAACAAGCAGATTTTTAACTCAGCAATGAATAGCAAACCAGCACTGTGCTACTTCATCCAGACAGGTGATTCCCATCTGGCCTTCCACTAACAATTTCCTTGCCAAAGAAATCAGATATTCCCAGCACACTGAGGTTAGAAGAGCCAAACAACAAGAGTAGAGATAGAAGACAAAGATACTAAAACTTCAACCACATCTAAAGGGAAGCAAGAGTTCCCTTGAAGTGGAGGGATGATCACACCCAGTCCTGCACTGGGGCCAGCTAAAATAATCTGTCTGGTTTTTTTTTTTGTTTCAAAACCTGAAGAGAAGCTAGGATGCCTGAGAGCTGCCACCACCTCACTGGGCACCTATTGCATTTCAGGTATAAGCTGGAAGACTGCTCAGTCCCTTCTTGCCTTCTTATGGTCTCACTGACCTCACAGTGCCACTGAACAGCACAGGTTCCTGAGGGATTATGGAGAGTTTGCTCCGAAGATCTGCCAAGCCAATGTCATTTATTTTTACTCCATCAATTTTAATGCAGCCTCCAGACAGTTCAACAAGACGAAAGAGTGCCATTCCAAGGGAGGACTTCCCTAAAAATGAGACAGGAAAAACAAGACTGATATTTCCACACAATCACAACAGCTTTCAGATGAGAAAGCATTTTAAAAGCTGTCCACATCTAAGAAAAGTTTTAAAATATCAAAAAGTCCTGACAAGCAATGCTCTGGTAGTTCTGAGGTTAAGCATTTAAACTTCTGAGGAATTGTGGGGGCAGCTCCTAAACTTTCCTCACAAAAGCCATCCCTGGAGTGCTGCCCCAACCCCACCGCCAAAACCCTGCCATGAAAACCCAATGCAACAATAAAAATTACTTATTTAGAAACTCATTTTAAGGTTGATTTAAGTCATCTCACAAACAGGGGTTTGGATTCTTCACATTACAGAGTTCTGAGACGGCTCAGAGCCCAAATCTGGCTGCAGCATCACTAGGGAATCTGTCAAGAGAGTCAGACAAGCTGCAGTGAACACATTGTAGGCACCAGTCTGTGCTGGTCAGTGGTTTGGGGAGTTAAATATGATCAACCCACTGGCTCAAGCATAGTAGGATATCCCTCTGCTTTAAATGGAAACTTTTTTCACTATTGTTTACAGGGATCTTGCTTATGTACAGAATGGAAACCTCCATTAGCAGAGTGTTCAACCCCAAACGAGAATCAGTATGACTGCTTCAATCTATTCTGTAAAATTAACAGCCTAACTCTCCTTACCTGAGCCTGTCCTCCCCACAATGCCAATCTTCTCCTTCGGTTTGATGGTAAAGGACACTTTTTTAAGTACTAGAGGGAGGTTCTCTCGGTACCGCATCTCTGCATTTTCAAAAACAACTTCACCTTCCTGTGGCCAGTCCAGAGGAGGAGTTTTATTCTTAATTCGAGCAGGAGCTTCCAGGGAAAGTGTCTTTTAACAAAAACACAAAAAGTTCAGTTTGCAGTAAACAAAGCACCAAAGGAAAGTTATCAGCTGCAGTTTTCAGCAGTTTTTCCCTGCAGACTCAGCCCAGATCATTTATGGCAGTTTCATGATGAGGTGTTTGGCTGGATGTGGGCCCAGTGGTCCAGAAGTTTGTTGTATTACACTGACCACACCGTTAATTTCCCTCCTGTTGCCTCAGCAAAGACATCAGTCCTTCTATACAACAGTGGTTTTCATCATTGATATTCAAAATATATTGTAGGCCTATTATTTATCAGCACAATCCTATTGAGTTTCATGGCACTCCAAAGAAGGGATGCAAAATCTGCTGCATTTCTATGCCTTTGTTTGCCATGCCAGGGTCACTACTGTTGATTTTGACACAGAAGTCAATGTCCAAATAACACATTCAGTGCCACCCTCTTCCTTCTCTCTTCCTCATGTCCCCTGTCCTACTGAATCACTGAGTCAGGCCCATCCAGCCTGCTCCATTCTGCTATTTTCCTCTGCCCCTTACTGAGCAGTTCACAGATTAAACAGAAAAGCAGAACCTCTGAAAGGCAAACACAAGGCTTCATGGCATGTTTAGAGTGAAGTCAAGGTCACTTTCCCGTATTTGGCACAAGCACCCTCAAAGAATGGCAGCAATCCTGTCATGGGATTCACCTCATGTAACTGAACCAGGCCATGACAACTCCTTTATAAAAGGTCAGTCTCTACAAATGCTATAAAACAGCATTTCTGAGTGTGGTTTTTCCTCGTTTAATATAAATACTTGAAACAGGTAATAAATTGCCCTCTAGGGACACCCATTTCTTACACTGACCATTGAGAGATCCCACAGAGATGTCAGTTCTGGACACCTGCAACATCTATTTAGAGGCAGATTAATTGTACACCAGGGGTTTGAGAGAAAAACAGCCATCTGCTGTGATAGTGCTCCAATTCTTTGGGCTTTGTGCTCAAAACTGCAACCTTGACCCACTCCACTGAAAAAAGCCAAGCTTTGGTAAGACCCGGGTGTTTCACAGACCACCTACCCTTCACTTCGACTTCAAACTAGTTTCACAGTTTCATAAATGGCTCTCTAGAGATACTTTTTTTAAAAAAAATCACAGATAGTGTTGCTTAATAGTGATATAGAATAAGAGACAATTTTTTAAAAACCCCAAACAACAGCCTATGACTATAGGTTTTGCCACTAAGAGCTTGACTGTGATAAACCCATCTCAACACAGTGAGAGATACAGTATTTGGCACAGTTGTCAACATGTGTGGTCACCAAATCTTCCATAAGCAGAAACTTTCTACTTAGATGCTTCCAGAGGATTTATTTGCCTGAGGGAAAGAACAAGTTTGGGGTTTTTTTTCTTCTCTCTTTTTAGCCTGTAGAGTAAATCCACATGGTTTTAAAAAAGCTACAAATATCAACTACTAAACAGCCCAGATTTACAAAATAAATGTATGTACCTCCCTTTGAGGTTCACAGGGAACATTAAATTTAAAAGCCTTTCACCTCACATCCCAGACCCAGTAGGAGGCTTTCTCCTGGCTACGCTTTCCCCACTGACCTATGCCCATTTCTGCACACACAAATCCCAATTACAAAGAAAGGGTTACAGATAATCAGAGCAGCTTGCTAAGCATTTAGCCCAGCACATTTATCATGTTCAGCTGAGCACATTTCTCACATTTGCAGTAAGAGCATTCCCTTGACTTTTCAAGCATATTTATACATGTTGTGCAAGACAGCTGCAGAAAAGGAGGCTTATCAGGATGAAGTGGAATTACTTGTAGATAAAGTAACAGTTATCTGTGTTTAACTGAAGGCATTCCATTAGGTTTGGAATGTAAGAGGCCAGAACACCATTGTTTTGCTGTAAAACGATGTTTTGAATCCCCAAGTTACCCCTTTCACACACTCCACTCTTTACTGTGAGTGTCAGCAAGCTTCCAATAGCCTCACATAAATCCAGCAATGTCTCTAAGTTTAGCTACCTACCAGCTCTGGGGCCATTCAGCCCCCCACCAAGTGCTTCACAAAACAAACTCCCTCTGCAATATTACAGCACAGGCTTTAGTGCCTTTCCAGGATCAGGAACAGACATTCTGTACTAAGGCAGACTATGGCTGAGGCCAGCAATGTGACAAGCAACACAAAATTTCACAAGAGGCAGTTAGGTGTGTTACAGTCCTACCTTGATATAGTGGTCAATCCTCTCCACTGAGGTGAAACGAGCTTCTGTCTCTGAAGCCAGTCTGACTGTAAACTGGAATAACCCTGTTAACTGAAGTGGTGAAAGAAAACACAATTTTAGAGCCGTGACTTGTTATTTAATTAAGAGATGAATGCAGCCAGCAGGATCAGGGCAGTGATGGTACTTGGGGCTGGTGAGCTCACACCTCAAACCTTATGTTCAGTTTTGAGCCACTCACTACAACACAGATATTGAGGTGCTGGAACGTGTCCAGAGAAGTGCAACAGAGCTGGGGAAGGGTCTGGAGTCCTGTGAGGAGCAGCTGAGGGAGGTGAGTGGCTCAGCCTGGAAAAGAGGAGGCTCAGGGGAGATCTTATCACTCTCTGCAACTCCCTGAAGAGGGTGTAGCCAGGTGGGGTTTATTCTCTTATCTCACTTAACAAGCAATAGGACAAGACAAAACAACTTCAAGTTGTGCCAGGGGAGGTTTAGATTGGATGTCAGGAACATTTCTTCACAAAAAGAGTTGCCAAGCACTGAAACAGACTGGCCAGGGGAGTGGTGAAGACACCATCCCTGGAGGTATTTAAAAGTCATGTAGGATGTGGCACGTGGTGATATGGTTTCAGGGTGGGTTGGGCATTGCTGGGGTAATAGTTGGGCTCAATGACCTCACTGGTGTTTTCCAATCTAAAGAATTTTATTATATTGGATACACTTGACATTGGGCACCATATAACTAAGGTGTTAAAGGCAAATTAAACAGGTGTTTTAAAATCACCAGAGCTTATGAATCCCTTGAGAAACCAGCAGCTTAGAAACGTTTCCCAAAAGCAAAAGCTTTAGGTATAAGGTGTGTAAACCCTTTAATTCCACCTCGGTGCCACAAGGAGGCAGAAGAGGCCAAAGAGCAGCTCCAACACAGGTGCTCCAAGCCCTGCAGCTCCTCCGAGCCAGCGCTGGACGCTGTTGGCTCATTACCAACAGCGACATTAAAAGAGAAACTCAGCGTTCCAGGACGCGGTCTCACTCACCTGCACAGCGTACGAGATGGCCAGGCCAGCATAGGCAGGAGGGATCTGGCCGTGCATCAGGACAATCATAAGGCCCGTGGTTGTGATCAGAGCGATGCTGATGATGTCCAGGCGCACAGCCAGCCAGCGCATTGCGCAGCTGAACAGGTAAAACGGGGCCTGGTTGTCATCCAGCAGCTCCTGGTACCTGGAACAGACACGGCAAAGCTTAGTAGACTCCATAAGCCTGATGTTCTACAAATATCAGACCTCCTTAAACCCCTGCTCCAGTATTTTCATTCAGGGTGGGAAGACTCGTCACTGGCCATGTTTCAAACTAAAACATGATGGCAGGGTTTGCAAACTTTTCCTACCACTGTTTTTCAGTTTTTCCTTACTCTTCCCTTCTGTTCTCCCAATTTTTTTCCCTAGAAAAGTAACTTTCAGCCACAGAACCAATGATCCATCAGACCCCAATAATAAATCCTTCTGAATTGCCAGAAGCTGTTGGCATTCAGCTTTGTGCTCCACCATTCCCAGATAAATATCTGGACTGACCTGTGCAGAAATTCCTGTCCTTTGTGGTAGGCATGGATTGTGGAGAGACCCTGGATACTTGATGTAATGTGAGACAAGAACGGAGACTGTGTGATGTTGTCCAGGCGCTTGAGCTCTCGAATAAAGACTCTGGAAAGAGAGAAGCCCTTGGAGTTTCATGCAGAACCACCCCATGCCAACCACTGTCGTACTTGAAGGTGAAAGTATCTGTACATTTGGCCAAAGCAGCTGGTGCACTTACCTAGACACAACATGCAGAACTGTGAACAGGACAATGAGGGGCCCCACTGCCACCAGGAACCAGGGGAAAACCCCAGAAATCACCCCCACACAGAAGAAGACGAGGATGACGTTCTGGATGAACATTTCCGCTTGAAACGGCAAACGAACGTCAACTGGTGGAACAGAAGGAAAAGGGGAAGATCTTGAGTACAGAAAACTAAAACAACCTATAGAAATCAACTCAGTCCAGCTGTACATCAGTAACAAAGACTGATTTCTCTTAGTTTATTCAAATTCAAAACGTACATTTTCATTAGGCTGTTTTTACCTTCTGAGCTGCTGGCAGTCTAATTATTCCCATTTGCAGAAATGGCACTGATGGAACTCTGACCTAATTACCACCCCTGCTGCACATCAGCTTCACTCTAATGTTTTCAGTTGCTCCTGCATTAAGTGCTGAGAGCCCATGTGCAGCCTGGAGGTACAACAGCAGTGGCACATTTCCATCTTTGTAAGTGAATGATCAGACCTGAGCTATCAGCTGCCTTCTAGAACCATAACCCAGATATCCCAATTTCTGCTCTGTTTATTGCAAGTGCACATTTGGAAACGGACACAGGGTACAGCCACCCCAAGAGCAGCAGACTGGAGAGCATTCAGGAGTTAACTGGGAGGTCTGAGTGTGGGATTTACAGAACACACAGAGAGAGATACCTTCATCCATGTCTTTGGAAAACCTGTTGAGGATCCTCCCAGTGGGGGTAGTGTCAAAGAACTTCATGGGGCTACGCAGAATCCGTCGGAAGAGCTCATCATGGAGCCTTGAGGATGCTCTGAGGGTTCCCTGACAATGCAGAAAACATTGCAGGGTTATGAAGTAGCGTCTGCCTTTCTGCCACTGCTCCTCCTCTGCCACCCAAATATTCTATTCCATTTCTCTCTCCAATGGTAAGAGGTTTTTTACTGCATCCTGTGCTTCTTACCAATGGAGGAAGCTATTCATTTGGGCAAAAGTTGAGCAGAAACGTGGTACAGCCTATGGAATCACTACAACCCATGATTAACTCTGGTGCAAAAGTCTCTCTTGAGAGATAACCAAAAGAACCACAGTGACAGCAATTTGCAGAAGAAGGAGGAGGAAGGGGAGACAGAGACCAGCACTGGCACATACCTTTACAAAGACCACTCCACGGACAGCTTTCAGGATCAACATGACTGCCATAGACAGGGCATAGATGCCAGCATAGTAATGCATGTGAGGGTTATCTTTCATACTGTTGCTTATGACAGTCTCATTTCCCAAAGTCACAGTGGTGTTCTGCAGAAAATTCAAGGTTGCAGAGGTTGGTTAAGACAAGGATGAAGCATGCATACATTACATGTGGTAGAATTTAACCACCTTGTGTCTTCTCCCACTATATTTGATATTTCTTCTCATTGCTGATTCTAATATTGCTGGCCATCTGCTCTTCATTATTTAATCTCTGAGATTAGTAGCTTGCTCTGTGCCCCCACAAAAATCTTGCAGTTATATCTGGATTTTTAAATGCAGCAGAACTTGCAATCAAAGCCTTGAGACCAGGAAAAAAAGCCCAAACCACCCCAGGTCATCAGAATAATCCAAGCAATTTCCAAAAGTCATTTGATTCAAAGCCATATTTTAGCAAAAACTATCCTGTTAGGTAGAAGATCACATTTAAGCAAAAAACACTAAAATTAGCTTGTTGGCCCCTTTCATATTTTCATATCCTTTTCTTAGACTAACCAAGAAAAGGAACAAGAGGGCAGCATTAAACCACAGAAGTTATTAGATCTTTCTTATTACTAGAGCTCTCTTATTCTTGGAGATGAACTCCCTAGTGAGACCAACTCCTGGGGAGCCTTACAACTTATTTAAATTAGGAAGCACCATTTGGTCTCACAGGACTGCTTGGGATTAGTCTAGCAGAGCAAACCCCCAGCCCATTAGAGACAAGAGCAGAAAAGCTATTTAACTTACTCCACTGCCTTGTTTGATCCAGAAACTCAGCCACCAGTTGCTAAAAGCTGTGCTACCCACATTCAGCACAAACAGTGCCATGATGATGAGGAATGCAAAGGGGCCTCCAGCTGCCTGAATGTAGACACCATAAACAGACCAGGGGACAGAGCCTTTGCCTTTCTCTTCCAACTGGACCAACTGGCCTGTGAAACAGAGGGGGAAGAGGGAATGAGGAAAAGAAAGCTCTTCCATGAAAATCCTATAAGTTGGTGAACATGCACAAAATTAAATTTAATTTAATTTAAAACTGTGCACAGTGCTTTCAGAAACACACACTGTTTCATGCTTAGAACTCAGTGGTTAAAACTGAAGTCACATTTCAAAAATTGACATTCTTTCTGCAGAATCATTTAAATCATAGTACAGCTGAAAAAGCCTCAGCAGAACAGACTTAAATGTTAGGCTGGGATCAGCCTCACTATTGCTTTTTAAACCCTGATGTTCAAAGCTAACATTAAACAGAGGTCAGACCTTCCCTCCATCCATAAATGCCACGTCTTGCCCAGGACTGAGTGCCAAGCTGTACACATGGCCCTCTTAGGACAGGAGGGAGAGGTGATATGGGAGACAAGGCAGCACCAGCTCCTTTGTGCTGATGGCATCTGTCCAGCAGGAGCTTGATTGAACTTCAAAACATTGTACAGACACCTGTATCTAGTGAATTAATGAATGTTCTTTGCCCACTGCCTGTGTCCTCTCAACCACACTAAGTGATTAGGATTGTGACAGCTTCCAAAACCTGAGAGGTATATTAGCAATATAATTTGAAGCAAATGTTTTGATCTTATTGGAGTACAAAATAATTACAGCCAGAAATTTGATTACATAGTTACCCTCCTCTTCCTTCTTTACAACTTTCTCCTTCTTCACAGACCCTGTTTTGGTACTTTTATCCTGGGGCCTCTTCAGTGAATTGTTTGTGCTCTTCTTTATATTAATCTGCAGGAAAACAATGACACTAAACACACCAGAGTAGTTGGCTTGGACATTTTAATATCTAAACACAAGGTTTTTTGATCTGCCACCTAAGGACAAAGGCTTTCAATAGCTCAGCATTCACATCGAGAAGGATATTAACTTCAGTTATTACAGATTATTTAATCCACCAGCGTTGGCAAATTCTCCTCTTAATCTGAACTACTCCCAACCTGTACAGGTAGAGTGCAAGGGTTCTTTCCAGAATCAGTGAAATTATGATTACATGGTAAAGGAATGATATCCTTACTACTGCAAGAAAGATATAATCTCCCTATCCCTTGTAAAAATAACTCACAGTTTTTAAAGAGGCTTTTCTCCTCAGGCACCCCAGCACTGAGACATTTCATGAGAGCTTTCTTAAGAAAAGTCAGGTTAACTTGATCTTCCAAAAATCCAACATCCAAACACTGAAGTGCACACACAAGCCCTGTCCTAAACCCAGCCATCCTCCCTTAACTGGGAGTCACTGCCTGTTCAGAGTCAGCTCCATGGACTGAACCCCTTACATACCATGTTCAGAATTCCCTTCCCACCATTTACACGAGATCAAACCTCAGAGAAGCCAACTGATCATCCATTTATTCTTATCCCAGAGGGAATGCAATTTAATGGTCCTGCCATGAGCTAATGTTTACAGCGACAGTGAAGGTCAGCCAAGCACGAAGACTGGAGAATCTTTTGTTCTCTATCATTATATTAGTCTTAAAATGGCAGAACTATAATCTCAGTGCCTCGAAGGATATGCAGAGCAATGCATAATATCCTTTTGCTTCTCTCACAAACATCTCCCAGGAGAATGTGTCACCAAGCTCCTTCTCTATCTGTAATTCCTATAATGCTTCCTTCCCAGTAATGTTTTGTTTTAAATGTCTTGTGAGTAAGGAGCCTCTCATCTCTTAAAAAAAATAAACTGCCAATGGACTTTTAATCTTTTCTAAGAAAAAAATGCACACATAATTTAGACAATTAGATTATTATACAACAAAATGCAAATATCCTTACTCTAGAGATTAACTTCAGGAAACAAAGCAGAAGGGTGGGAAAAATTAAACTGATGAAAATTTAGATGTTGTTGTACTGATTGGTTCTTTTTATTTTCAAGATTTATCATTTTGCACCAACTGAAATACTAGAGCACATATTCAAGCTTGATTTACATACTTCTTTCATAACAGAATTACTGTCGAGGCAAAATGTTTTTCTCAAACTCCCTCAAAACACAGCAGTTTCAGTTCTGCTTCCAAAATACTGTCGCATCTAACTTCTGACAAACTGTGTCACACCTGCTGTGCCTCAGTCACACTCCATTGAAAAAGTAGTAACAAGTCAGTAGGAATTTTTTTCAGACAAAGACTATTAAAGATCTGCGCAAATCCGGAGGGTAAATCAAGATGTGGAATGTACAATAAGAGAAAAACTTCCTATTCTGAGCATCACCAGGGGAGATACTACAATATTTTCATGATTAACTCATGAGCTCATTGGTAGAGTCCTCTCTAGCACACATTCCCTAAAAACAAACTCAAGTGCTAATGAAGCACAGATGATTCTATAGGAAATCTATTGGTCAAATCAACACGTGAGAATGGGTGAAGCCATTTCCAGGTTTCCAACAACATCACTTGGTTCACCTCAGAATAGTCAAGATCCAGAGCACTTTAAAATAAACAAGTACCTCAATATGTGGTGTTTCTCCCAGCTGTAGGCTATTAAAAATAGTTGCATAATCCCCGTTTAAATTCATCAGCTCCTCATGACTGCCTCGCTCGGTAATGCAGCCTTCTTTCATGAAGATCACTTCATCACAGTCAACAAGATACTGGAGAAAGGGGGAGAAAGAACAAGTCTCTATCACGATGTTCAAAAACCAAACACTCCCACACGACCCTTCTCAGCAGCCTGTAGACACTGGCACACAGCACACCTATTCCCATAACAGACAGCTCATTTTCAGAGGGCCTCCTCTGACTAGAGCACCAGGATTACTCACACTACAGAAAAAAAAAAGCTTTTATGTCCTGTCAAAACCAATTTCTCCTGGAAGACACGACTCGGGATACTTAAACACTGCAAATATACACAGACTAAGCACTAATATTTCTATGCACAGAAGACAGCAAAAAAAAAAAATCTCAGGCACATCAATTCTGATTTATTGACATCAAATATAACTTTTATGCTGTGATGAAGTAGCTTTACAGCAAGTTAGCAAAAATATTTTTGAACAGGATATTTATTTCTCTGGTAGATTTTCTTTAGCCAAGTGTTACCAGTCCCAATCAGACACCAAGCAGCACTGGTATCAAATCATTAAGTTGTGCTCAGTGCATATTTGCAAACCTAGTTTATTAATGTAAACCACACATTCTATAGACAGACTGGGTTGGCCTGTCAAATGTCAGGGCACAGAAATTTCCAGTATGAAGGCAACTGATTAACAAACCATTTCAAGAAAGTCCAAAGAAAAGGATGTGAGAGTCAGTACCTGAAGCTGATGTGTGATGAAAAGGACAGTCTTTGACTTCAGGTGCTTCCTTATTGCACTGTTAAAGATGTGATTTCCAACATGAGCATCTAAGGCACTAAGGGGGTCATCGAGGATGTAAATGTCCCTGTCACTGTACAGGGCTCGAGCCAGACTGATCCTCTGACGCTGTCCCCCACTCAGGTTAGCCCCACGTTCACCAATCTGCAGAGACACACCCATTATTTCATTTCTCCAGCACTGTGCAACACAGGCCACCAGAATAAAGCAGACCATAATATTCATTCTTATATGTTTATATAAATATAGTCCCCTATAACAGTTTAAATTAATACACATATTCAAGTTTAGTTGTACACTTTGTGACGTGTTACATATTCAAATTCAAGGCTAATAATGCTTGAGATGTGGCAGTACTTTCTTTGCTTATTTTACCTTTTATGAATTAACATAGCCATTGTTTTTCTTAGCTATTTTAAATCAAGTTCAATTGGGTCCTGTTAAGGCAGCTAAATTTACAACACAAAACAAAAAAATTCCCAGTCAACATCCAAGTAAAAAAACCAGGGTACAACTCCAGTGCCCACTAAGCCCAGCTCAAGAGAGTGCACTCAACAGCTTGGCTCATAGGCAGCCCAGACTGATGTACCCTCACCCCAGTTTATCAAAACTCTTTTCTCCATCTATTAATTCCTTTAAGTAGTTTAGTATAAGCAAAACATACCTCTGTCAGGTCCCCATTTGGAAGGATGGCTAGGTCAGGCCTGAGACAACAACCATTCAGCACAGTATTGTATCTGAAGAACAAGTAGATAAATAGTTAAGAACATTGATTTTCCCGACAATTATTTAGCTAGTACACCATTATATCATTTTCTACACTAATAGCAGATATTCCAGCAGCCTAAAACAAATAATCTGCCTTGGATTCCCAGGAGAAAACTAGGGTAATAATTTATTACCTACTTTAGAAGCATTATGAGGGAAAAGAGCCAATTTGTTTTCAGGGACAGTTGGCTAAAGGCCACAGGAAAGCTCCCCACTGGAGGGGGACCATGGAAGATGTCAGTACACTGCACAGAGCAGTTGTGTTTGAAGAGGGCAAGGCCAGGACATCAAGAGCAAACATCCCTTCAATGCTGCTCACAGCAGCTGCTGGTTTGAACCAGAGGTCCAGGATGAGGCCCAGCCTCACTGCAAGGAACAGTGACAGCCACCAGCCACAGGCAAGGATCCTAAACAGGACTTAGAGATGTAGAGACAGACTCCAGAAGGGCACAGAGACTTTATCTGCAGCGCACTCCACGTTAAACCCTTCCCACACTTGGGGTAAAAATGATTAAGCTTTGATGAACATCAGCAGGCAGGTCTGACAAACCTTTCTTCGTCATACTCCTTGCCAAAAAGGATGTTGTCCCGGAGAGTGGCGTTGAGAATCCAGGCCTGCTGGGCCACGTAGGCGAACGTGCCGCTGACCGCGATGCTCCCCTCCAGCAGGGTCATCTGGAATCACAGAGCAGCTACCAGTGAGGTTATGCTACCCCATGCTTAGAACAGACTGTGCTCTCAAGAGTGGAAGTAAGAGAAATAGGAGATGGGAAAGAGAAGAGCAGAAGTATTTAAAAGAGGATCTCTCACCTGTCCTAAAATTGCTGAGATAAGTGAAGTTTTTCCACTCCCCACACTGCCGCAAATTCCAACAAGTTTTCCCTACACAGAAAGGAAAAACATTATGGTACTCATTTCTTACATTCTTCATCCCTTTCAGAATCCAGACTACCTTTACCTCTGAAAGGACAGCAGGATAAAGTGACATAACAGACAAAAAAAAGCAAGAAACAGCATTTTAATGCTCAAATTGTATAAAGTATATAGTGTATAAAGTGAACACAGTCCCATAGTGAAATAAAACTGAAATCAACTCTACAAGTAAAAATAAAGGTGTCTGAAGGTCAGCTTCCTTCTTCATAGAGATACAGGCCCAGAGGACCAATAAACCAAAAGCACCAAGGCCTGCCTGAACAGAACACACCAAGTGCTTTTGAGAGTGATAACAAGAGATATAAAGAGAAGTCTGAAAGAAAAGAGAATTTAGCATATATGGGTCCAGTAAAACTCCTTGCCAATTAGATCAAATTTGCTAAAGAACATGTACCAAGAAAATATTAGAATTCACTCTAAAGAAATTTCTCTGCAACAGGATTGGTGGGTTAATACCACATTAAACAAGTTATCAATTATTTTTATTCCTTTTGTAAAACATGTAAAGCGAAATAAAGGTATATAGATACTTCTGGAACACAATGATGGCCTTCTCTTGATAGCACACTTCTGAGACAAAGCCAGCCTTGACATTTTCAAGTAATTATACTCCTTTTTGAGGCAGTTTTTTAAAATATACACATTCTCTCCCAAAGTTCAAAATACAGGCATTTACTGTTTAAAATAGCTTAAGCTCCCCCTCTCTCTGTGCAACTACATAAGAATGACTTAACCGTTAATATCTTCATAAATATATGGATCCCATTATTACAACATTCAACTGCCAGACTGCAAAGCTTTTCTATTTGTATATAATGCCATGTATTAAGTTTAATGCTTTTTCTTTGACATCTTACATGCTTTTGCCCATCTTGGAGCAATAGCTCCAAGTGGTTCTACAATTCTTGAAAACCTGCATGCTACTATACAAAAATACTCAAGGAAGAAAATTGCACATTCTTCAATGAAAAGCACTGCTATGAGGCATTGGAACACCTAATCACCTAAAATGCTGACCCAGAACACAGCCAAAACTCTGCACAATTATCAAACCACTGCCAGAACACACTGTCCACCAGCACCTGGTGCCCTGCAGATTCTCTGAGCTCAGTGGCTCACGCACTGTCCTAGGAGCTGCAAAGCCCTCAGCTGGATGTGGAACTACAGAGCCTGCCCTTGTTTCACAGGCTGTTTGCAAAGATCTAGTTGCTAAATTGGCACAGCTGTTTACAGCAAGATCAGGCACTGCATCCTGGATACTGCAGTTGCCATGGATATTACAGGAGTGCACAAAAGCAATATGCTCCATTTCATACAAAATGAAGCAGCACACAGCTCTCTGTTCCAGGAGGCAGCTAAAAGGAGGCCTTTTAAAAGCTCAAATCTCCTCCTTTCATTTCTTCTTACCTTTTCGATCTCCAAGTCAATGTTGTACAGAGTCCTCTGAAGCCGAAGGTTAACCAGGTGGATGATTCTGTGCTCCTCTTCAGGGCTGTGATGGTCATCACTGTCCACTAGAAGATGGCCCTTCTGCTCTGCCAGCACAGCTTGCTGTCCCTCATTCTGTAGCTTCATTTTCTCTTTCTTGCTCTTGGTGACTTTCTTGTCTTTTTTCACTTTGGGGGTCAACTTTGGTGAGCTCTGGACGCTGGCGTGGGAGAAGTCCCAAGCCAAGGTAGCATTTTTCACCTCTATCGCGGTGTGAGGATTGGCTGGTTTTTTCTTTATCATATGAACCTCTTCCATTAGAAATAAACTCTGATAGGAGTTGTGAGAGAGGTGTAAAGATGAGACACCTGATCAAGACTGGGAGACAAGCCTACGGCACACTCACGCAGCAAAACACATCAGGCTATATAGTAGGAGGAAGCTGAAGAGCAAAAGGTAGCTCATTAGTGTAAACTAACTCCAGGTCTGCTAAGTGGCTGGGGCATTCCTGGATGTGGTGGAAGCACTTGGATACACTCGACTTGCCCAGAACTGCAGTACTCTGCGTGTCATATGACAGGGGCTTCTTCCTTTGACACTGTTTGCAACTGCAGCTCTGTATGCCCCAGATTAAAGACACTTGAGCAGAACACACAGGTTGGAGAGAAGAGGGCACTTGAAACAAAGTCCTGCACGCCAACTCATTATGGAAAGAAACAGAATGGCTTTTAACTCGAGCCTTTGCCCATCAACATCTTGCACAAGTGTAGCTGATAGATCTCAGGCTGCTTGGCAGTAAGAAGTAAGCCATTAAGTCAACTGTATCATGTTTTTCCACCACATCCATCAGTATTTACAATCAACAGATTAGGAAAACATTTTTCACACAGTTTAATTACAAGATAAAATGTTTGCCACTTACACAATTTGTTTTGAACCAAGTACTCTCTCGTGACTAAGAAATTCTCAATTCCCAGCCTCATTTCTTCTTGCAATTGCTATGTCTGAATCACACATTCAGATTCTGATATAAGAAAGCTCATACTCTTTTACAGGGCCAAAAAGTCAATTAAATTTTTACTGTGATGTCACAGTATCCCCACCTTATGTTACATTTCCTACACAATTTATTGCCAAAGTGGGAGATAATTCAATTTCCTTTTTCTTCTCTTCCCTCACAGAAAATTCCCTTTAGTGCACTTGGATTTAAGCAAGGCTGATTTTAGACTGACTCAGAAGACGAAGCAAAATGCTCAAGAGCAATGGAATCTCAAAACCACTCGAGATCCTGTTTTTCCTCACACAGAGGTTTGTTCTGTGAATGCATTACACAGAATCCATCTATCTGTCAATGCTTGTGAAAGTTTCTATTTGCAAAGTGCTATTTTCCATTCTGGAAATTTCCATGATGTGTAATGCACTGTTATCTTCAAGAGACAAGACAAAGTAAAGGTCTCCCCTCTGAGTTCATAATGTACACACAGTGTATTCATCCTGCAATCCCCAT
This sequence comes from Regulus satrapa, assembly GCA_013396955.1. Taxonomy (NCBI): domain Eukaryota; kingdom Metazoa; phylum Chordata; class Aves; order Passeriformes; family Regulidae; genus Regulus; species Regulus satrapa. The sequence goes on along the minus strand of VWZN01005863.1, from coordinate 95,080 downwards.
GATGTGAGAAGATCGTTCATTATCAGGGCTTTACATTTTCTGCCATAGATCTGTCTTGACAGATAAGAACTCCATTTCACTGATACAGAGCAATTTCAGTCACTTAATCTGGTCTGGAAATATAAAACCTCAGGGTTTCACTCCTAATGCCTGATATTTTCAAAAGGTTTTATTAGCAAAGCATAAAATTTTATTGTACACATGTTGCAGTCTTTTCATACAGATGTTCTTAAAATGGAGATTTAAATTATTATACAGTGAGCCACCAAGTGCTTCCCTCTTATCTCTTCCTGTGGCCAACTTCCAAATCATAAAATCATTGAATCAGACTGTTTTGCTTCTCACACTATTACTATTTTATTCTTAAACTGCTAATTTTCCTTCACTATGTTCATGCCTCTAGCAGAATCCAATCATCTAGAATGCTAAATGTAAAGAAAAATAACTTCTCTGCCATTAAAATCATATTACCTTCCAAGTGTTCCCTTTGCATCTACAACATACACATACAGCACTCCACACTTCCAGCGAAAAATGTGAGGCCAAATGACTGCTTACCTTAAATCTGTCAACAGAAACAGATGCCTCAGACAGAGACTTCACTGAGAACGGAGTTACTTTGAGAGCAAAAGTCATTGAGTTAAAGACAGTGACCACTGTGAATGCCTAAAAACATAAGAAAAAGAAAATCACATTTGGATGCAATTTTCTAAGGGCTCCAGCCTTCTAAAAGTGCAAATGGCACAGCAGCAAGTCAAAAGAAAAGGCCTAGCCCAAGAACAAACATTTAAATATTCAAGGTATTCTCAAACAGCAGAAAACAGCTAATCTAGCCAACTCATCTCTTCCTTTAAGAGACCAAGATAGACCTGTTCTGTTTGTAGGTCTAACAAATGCAGCAGCCAGCAAATTCTGCATTAACCTACATGTGAAGGCACAAATTCAAATCCTAATTTTAGATATTTGTGCTGTTTACATCCGAACACACTGCAAAACAAAAACATCTAGTAATCACCAATGCCCCATCCAAGGCGAGGAAGACTCGCTCACATTCAGCCCAAAACCTGTTCTGAGGCAGGTCAGGACAAAAGAGCACCGAGAGCCTTTTGTGCAAAATAAAGGCTACACCTGCTGCCGTCACAGGCATCAGATGTTCACTTCTGTGAGCGAGGATACAGCCTGGCCACACGAGAAATGGCTCAGCAGAAGAGCAACAGCAGCAAAAGCATAAAAAAACCATTTTCAACAGTTTACCTGAGCTGCTGTAAGGTCATAGCCAAGGATCATATGGACAGAAAAGGTCACCACGCTGGCAATGACAACAACGATGGGAGCCACTCCCACAGTGATGCTCTGGAAGTAGCCTGCACGCTCCAAGATCTTGCGTTCCTCCTCCCGAATTTCTAGGAATACAAACAGGGGCAGCACGTTTGAACTGTGACTCCAGGGGTACATACAGACAGCACCACAGCACTGCAACCATTGAGTAAGAGGCCTAACTCTACACTTCCAATGTTTGTCACATTGGAAACCTTCTCATAAGGAAAGCAATTATAGAGGAGGAAATTAACAGTCTAATCGCCACACAAACACAATTTTTTTGAAAAATAAGATGGCCAGCACATCTATTAAATTACAGAAGAGGAACAAAATAGAAAAATTTAAGATTAGTGTCATGTTACAAACATCATTGCACTAGAAGGTGAAATTTTAGGTCTGTTTGTCCAACCCATTGTGCATTACACAGAGGAGCCTGAGGGGTCAGAGCGTTCTTACACTGCTCGTACAGCACAAAGTCAGGATGCACCAGGCAACAGAGCAATGGGGCATCTGCAGCAAAGAGACATTTACAGACTGTGGGAACTCACTTTGAACGTTCTGAGAAAACGGTTTGACCCAGGCATACATTTTAATGAATTTAATGTAATTAAGAACTTCATTCATTTTTTGCACACGTTCATCTGTTGTTGCTACGCATTTCCTTCTGAAATAAGCTGTGAGGCGTGACACAAACATCTGAAACAAAGGACAGACAGCACCATGAAACATTAATGGCAACTCAGAAAAAGCAAGTACATTCAATTCCTAATGACCAGAGAAAATTAATTTTTAATCTGAAAAGGGGATTCAGGGATAAGGCCAGGCAACTGCTGCTCTAACATACAACTTGGGCAGGAAATACCATTCCTTTCCTCCTGCCCCATCTGCACCAAGCACCAGACTGGTGAGGGCAAATTTCAACAAAAATTTGAGAGAATAAAGGTGCCCACTTTTAACCAATATTGAATAGTACCAGTTTAGTTAAAGTTTCCGAAGCACAAAGTTAAACCTAAAGGCACACAAAGTTGACCCCCATTTTAGCCAGCTTTTAAAACTGATTATGTGAGGCAAATCAGAACTTTTCCCAGCCAGACCAATTTCTAGTCTATGCCAGTGCTATGGTGGAGGTAGCCAAGCAGTTTTTAACATTTTTACTAAACTAATCTAAAACAGAAAGTTGTTTGACATGCTTTAAAGTATCTGCTACTGCTACATTCATCCCCTTCCTGGTCTGAAATTCAAAGCAAACACACCACTTAAGGAAGTTTTATCTTCTTGCCTTTCTTCATTCACCTGCAAACTCTTTTGAAGTTCCCCCATCAATAAAGGAGAGCTACTGGAAAGAACTGGAAAACGTGTCCAAACCCCACTCCTCATTCCCCATTAAAATGCAATTCCCATTATATAATCTTTACTTTTGGCCAGATAAATTGGACCACAGTGAACCTCACAGAATTCAGTCTCCATGGTTTATAAAACACGTATTTATTAAATACAGTGACAAACCTTCAGCGGTCTTATAGGCAAAATTTTGGCTTGAACTAGCCTATTTCACAGCTCAGCAGAAGCAGAGGCAGGAATACCTCATCAAGAACAAGCTCTGCCAGATGTGGTTTTTCAACATCTTGTGTTGAGTCAAGAAATCAAGAACGCTGCTTATGCAACACTGGGCTTCCATCCACAAGCATGTCTTTCCAACCTCAACCATGAGCACCTGAACATTCTGCAGTTTCCTTTAGCTATCAATATTAGTCTCAGCCAAATCTATCAGCTTTCTTATATTCATTTTCTAATTTTAACACTTTGAGCTTCCGGTTTCCAAATTTCTGCTTCATATGCTCTTCTGTAAATGCCTTCAATAATGTGCACTGCCATAAACTGATTAAATCTAGCACTCTTCAACACCTTTTATTCAGAACTATACATTTGTCTGACCTAAGAAAAATGAAGCAAGTCTTAACTCTTTCCAACTCACCATTGCTGGGTAGAAGAGGATGAAGACGGCAGATCCCAAGAAGCCAGTTGGACCCAGAATAATCACATTATAAACCATTCCCAAGATGGCCACAATAGGGCCCCCAGCCAACAAACTGCCAACTGCTGCAGCTTCAAACATCCTCTGACCATCATTGGAACAAACATTTATGAGCTGAAAAACAAACAGAACAGATTACTTAGATTTAAGGCACGGCTCATTCTCAAAGGAATAGATCACACATCCCTTTTTGCGCTGCCGTTTCAAAACCAGGCTGCAGCTTACCTCTCCAAGAGACTTCTCCTTGATGTTCTTCAGCTTAAGGATTTTCTTAAATGCCATTGTCAGGACAGCCCCACGCAGTCTGACCCCCGTGCGATAATTCAACGCCCAGGTGAGCGCCAGGGACCACGATCGCACCACCTCCGTCATAAAGATGCCAAAAACTAAAAACAAGCTGTACTGCAGGTTGGACTCACTCTGCTGGGTATACTCCAAGAGGTGTTTCACAACGAATGCCTACAGGAAGAAATGCAAGCTTGCATGAACACCCCATCATCCCAGAAGACCACACAACAACTTTATGTTAAGTTAGAAATAAGTAGGCTACTTTGCTTTTACAAGAGCCGTTTGAAATAGAAAGCATCTTCTTTCCAGAAGTGAAAGGTGTCAATACAAGAAGTACTGTAACACAAGCCCTGCTGAGAGCCAAGCACTGAGTCAAATTTAGTAAGTAAAGAGAGTTTAATTTGGAGCCATATTCCTCGCAGCACGCTTCTAATCCTCCGTGTCTTCTAACTTAACATAAATGTGTCAGTTAGCTGGAAGCAATGCATTATCATATAGAAGAGTTTTAAAATATAGTCACTACTTATACATCTGCACACATTAAGAAACATTCCTTTACGTGACATTAAGACCTTTTTTTTATTTTATCTTTGGTTTGCTTCAAACGTGCTTATTTGATAAAAAGGAACAATGTACCTACAGTTGTAGAGGGGAAGAGTGAGAAGGACATTTGCAAAACATTCCTGGAAATAAACATCAGCAGTTTAATAGTAAAGAAAAAAACAAGCAGAAAGCACAAGGTACGCAATACCACAAATCATTTGGGACAGGGGAGAAAAAAAAAAAACAACAAAAAAATTAACCATTCAATCCCTCCCCATACCCTCTTCCCCCAAGAACATAAACACTTTACCTCAGGAATCACATTTCAAACATCACCTGCAGAAAGAGGACAGCCCCCAGAACCACCAATTCCCAACTCCAGCTCTTTGTGGTCCAATGGCACAATATAACATCATACAATTCACAACCACCAGCATTAAATATCATTAACTGCGAAACAACAGGCTTTTATTTGAAATGAAGTGTCATCTTAAATGACAACAGCTCAAAAACACTATACAACAGGTAGACCATTGTATAAACATACAATCTGCACATACAGAAAAATTATAAAGGGCTAATATCTAACATTCAGTCTTAGCATCTAACAAATTAAAATTGAATCTACACACAAAATGATAAAGATACAAAATCAGAATTGTATTTGTCCACGAAGTCCAAAAGAAGTCAAACTTGAAGATACCAATAGAGGAGGCTTCTGAGGCTGCACAAATTCTGAAATATGGTTTCAAAAGTATCTTACAGTAAGGCTCCACAGACAGCAAAAGACTTCCTAGAGAGCTTTTCAACAAATGCTGTTTTAAGATTCTGGTGCTTTTGATATACTAGTACAGAGTAGAGAATTACCTTTGCCCACATGAAAAATCAACAAAAAAATCTGAGACCAAAGAAAATATTTGAGAAGCCTTTCACATCACAGTCTGTTGAAGTCCTCTTGGCTAAATCATGTTTTGCAAGTAGGAGTTCTGTATAGTTTGAAGAGAGAGGAAAAAAAACAAAACCCCACTACTCCAGCAAAGGTTTTGATAGCTACAGCCCAGCACAAATAAAAAATAAAAAGAGATCAAATTCATCTGCTCAGAGGAAAATAATTCTGCACATCAGAACCAAGGAAACATGCTGTAAGTAATTTTGCTCTTTTTCACAGGTGTGAATTAAAGCCAGATGTCCATCGGGTTCTAGAATGGCCTCTGAGAAAATTTACATACCGATCACTGAACAAATGTGAGGAGCTCACATTCACAGATCTATTGCATTCCAACTTTCTCCTGATTGGATTGAATTTTACATCGACTGTTTGGATCACAACTGCATACAGTTGGTTTGCAGTTACTGTGGAGATTACTGACTTCTTTTTCCAGTATTCAATCCAACATATGCAACCGAGTCACTGAGCAATTGGGGTGAAAATCCCCCTTTTTCCTCACGAGCTGTAACTCAGCATGGTCGCAGACTGCAAGCATTTTCTCACACACCACAGCATTGCTGAAAGTCTCCAAGAGAGGATGTATAAAGATAGCAGATGTTTCCTGGGGTCTCATTCCTCCCAAAACTTTAGTGCAATTTTGCAGCACTATTTTAGAGATTCAGCATCTCCCATGATGAAATAGAGATCAGCTTACATTATACCCCAATTTATTTTTGTTCCGGAAGAAAGAAAAGAGGAAACAGCAGATTAAAGAATTTTGAAAAGGGAGGGGGGAAAAAAAGTCACAGGAAAAAAAAAAAATTAACATTCACATCCGAACAAGTACTATTCAAATTCATATTAGTTTAATGAAAAGAATCCAGCATAAAGTTATTTAAAAAACAAAAACATCACAGTATATAAACTAAGCTAAGGGGGGAAAAGAGCTCCTGCGGCTATTACCGTAGCGGTCGGTACAAGCTGCTCGGCTGTCTTAAGCATTCCCACGGAATAAACATTACCTTACCTTCGCTCTTGGCGGTGGCTCTGGCCAGCAGGAATGCCTCAATCCTGACGCAGAAAACAGCCATCCTGAAAATGCTGAAGAACAGCTTCTGTCACTGGTCCCACTGCAGAGGCGGCGTCCCTGCTGCAGCCAGCGCGCGACAGCGCCAGGCCGGCTGCGGCTGGAGCCGACTGGGAAACTGGAAAACTTACCTCCCGTAGCTTACCACTCCCCCCTCCAATAACTGACCAAACTGGCAAGCTGTGCTCCACTCAAATAGCAAGTTTCCCCATTTCCCAAATGGGAAGAAAAGCTCTGAACAACAGTAGCGAACATTGTTCAGACCTGGAGTTAAACTGACCGTGTTTAGTAATCGAGAAACTTTGCTGCTCCACCAGAACTTGAAAGTTTTGGTAGCTGATCAAACAGCAGCAAGTATTTAATGGAGATAAGTAGTAGATCACCTATATTAGTACATTCTGATGGTTATTACAAGGCAGTCTGACACATGCAGCTGACTCACCAGGTCACAGGTTTAGGATCTGTGCCAGATGCAAAATTTAACAAAAAAGAGGAAGACCCTTGAAGGATCTGATACCAAAAAAAAACAAAAAAAAACCAAAAAAAAAAACCCCAACCCAAAGCAAAAGAGGCCACACAGGAAGTCTTGAACAACTCTTTTCTGGCTATAACCATCACAATGCTCATTAGCAAAGCCACAGCCGTTTGCTGGCATTTCAACATCACAGACGTTCAATAAAAATTTTTGAAGTTTAATATAATGTTTAACTCCACTTTTATAATTTTCCTCCAATACATGAGGTCAAGTCAAATGCTTTTCCTGATCTCCCTTTTCACCTTCAGGTGACTTAAAGGGTGTAACAAGACAAGAAAGCATCGATACTTCTGAGGAGACAGCATAGGCATACCCTTGAGGCATGCCATTTTCAAAAACAGGGAGGAGGGATGGTAAAGATTTATTTCCATGCCAAATGGTGGAATCAAAAATGAATTGGGCCTTATTCAGAAAAACGAATAAGGATGGCTTTAAATGGGCAACTGTCTATAGATAATTTTAGGTTACCCACATCGAGCATCAATTGCAGCAGTAGCTCCCAACGTAATCAAGCTGGTTTGTTTTTTCCTTTCCCCTCTCACTCTCTCTCATTCAGCAGTTTGGCTGAGACAAATTGAGACCATTACGTTACAGAAATTGGGGATAACCCTGCTGCAAGTTCTTTGCTAAAGATAAAAGCAGCTCCTCAAGCCCTGTAGTGAAACAATGACAGAAGCTCTTCTTGGGAAAAGCTAGTGCTGTTAAAACCTTAATCATGATTCACTGTTAATTATCAAAGTATGTTCATATATTTTATAATAAAGACAACTATAAAATATTACAAAGAAAACAATACCACAGAAACATTCATTGTTATTCATATTACATGAAACGAGGCAAACTTTAAGAAGACTTAAAAAACAGAACATCATTCTGATAAGACATTTAAAAGCATGAAAACATTTTAAAAAGACATTTCACCTAACAGTGCACCCAAGTGTACTTACCCAAGAAATGAACCTCCAGCTTACCAGCACACTGAAACGTGTACTACTAGCAGTAATACTGCTCCTACTCCTCAAGGGAAATGTGTAGAGAATAAATTTAGTCAAAATTTCAACTTTACATCTGCACAGCATGTGCAACAAACAGGTGACAAAAAAAATGGTGTGAATGTCAAGTCCCATGTTGTTATCTTCAATACGACCCTTAGCAACAAACAGCAGCCGTTCCTAGAGGCAACAACGTTTTCTAACGCTTCTACCTGACACCTGTCTGGCCATTCTCTGCAGGATCAGTAAAGACTATGCCCACAGACTTCTTGAGACCTGCTCACATTAGTTTTTAAGCAGTGCTCTCATAGGATTGTTTCGGTCCGCTTCTTGAAGACTGTTATTAATGCCAATAATTTAAGATTAGCGTTTTTTTTTCACACTGAATTTTATTCCAAGATAAATTTACAGAATTTCAAAGAGAAAAAAAAAATTAGAAGACCTGCACATAAGAATCTTATGAGAAAAGCAAGTTATGCAGTTAAGCTTATGCAGTTAGGGAAGAAGTTTAAACTATACTCAAAACCAAAGAGAAATCAAAAAGTCCATTTCCTCCAGGATACCTAAACTCCCCCTCCCTTCTCCAAGAACTTGCCTGGGTATTCAGCAACTGATCCATCAGCTGTAGGAATCCTATCTTGGATTATTGAATCGCTCTTGAATTTTACCCCAAAATTTCTAGCTAGTCAAAACGTTTAAGTGATTCTTCAATGAAACCTTAAGATTTTACAGTTGGCCATGAGATGGTGCCCTCTGGGGTTGTTAAAAAAAAGGATGGATATTACTTACTGGTCCACTGAAACCTGCGAGCTGCGTGATCATCAGAGACACTATGGAAAGGATGAGCCTGGTGCGGCAGAAAATCCACACAACCCTCCGGAGAGAAGCATCATCGGGCCCATTTTCTTTCAGTTCTTCCTGCCACAACCTTTCCAGCCTAATAAAAACAGAAGATTAATGACATTTATTCATGTCATAAATAATATTAAGAGAAATAAACACGTTCTGTGAGGTACAGAGAAATATCTATGTAGTATTACTTCCACGGGACAGAGGGATGAAAAACACATGGCTTTTTCTTTGTCTGGACTCTCTTTGGCAATTGTAATATATTGACAACCTTTCTCTGCTGAACTGGCTGAAGAGCTGCAGAGTCAAAACCTGAAGAAATTCTCATTAACCACAGAAGGTTAGCCTGATCAGAAGATCTCATCCACATTCAAATCACCTTGCTACTGACAATATTATTTCTCATTTTAGCACAAGACTTTTTTCATTGCAGCCTTATAAAAAAAATTGGTTTAATAAAAAAAAACAGATTAAAGACATGCAAAATCAGAAGAAGAACTGCAAGACACTTCTAAAGAAGTAATCCTCTCATTTCACTGAAATTGGTAGGGCTACAGAAACAGCACTGCATGAGAAAGCTGTCTCTGAAAGATGAAAGTGAATTCCACCATTCTGAGGAAAGCAAAACAAAGTGTCAGTGCTGCTCTTCTAGGGCAGCACTATACCACTGCCTGCACACTAACAAGTAATAAATGGAAACAAGAAAATAACAACGAACTAGATGTCTTTACCTTCTGCAATTGACATCTGAAGACTCATGCCTTGATAAAGACCATACATCATCCATAAACAATTCCCCTTTCTTGTATGCTCTGTGGGCCAAAGGAGTGAGCCAGGAGAAGGTCATGGAGGAGAACAGTCCAGCATTATCAACAGGGTGCTGGTGTCTAAAAGAATTTTAAAAAAAAATTCACAAACAAATGAAAAAGGAAACGGGAAATGTAACTCTTCAAGAAAAACAAAGCCTCCTCTCATTGAAAGCACTCAGAGTACCAAATGGTCCATGCCAGCCACACTTGCTAAACAAATTCTGATGTTTCCAGTACCAGTCAGCAGACCTACATCTGCAATTCTGCTTTGTGACTGGTTTGAAAAGCAAATGCTGTATCAGTTCTGTGGTAGCCTAAAGACGTACTTGGAAGTGGTCCGTATGGGTTTCAGTGCATTCAGACCATGGTGGTATTTGCCCTTGTGATGCTCTTCGTCCAGCATTCTCAGCTGGGAATGCACAGAGGTGTCCAGTGGCAGGCCCTCTGCCCGAGCTGCTGCTTCCAAGGCATCCTGGCATTCAATCTGCTTTTACAAGAAAGACAACAGGTTCAGACTTCAAAACTACATTTGAAGTCCATGACTCCCATCTCCAGCAATTTCGCACCTCTTTCTTCTGCAAATTATTGTGCAACAATCACAGTCATTTCAACGTCTCAGAGCACAGGCTTCATTCTGGCAGCACGGCCATGGAAGGCACAGGTTCTAGATCTGTGCTAGACTGCTACATTTGTAAAACAAATTAGTACCAGTACTGCACCTGGGCATTCAAAGGATAAATGGATAGACCAGGCTAACCCTGCCACAGGAAATACGACTGAGGAAAAATTACAACATCAAGTACCTATGACATCAGTTCAGGAAAGCAATGACTGGTTTATGTAGTGAAATTAAGACATTTTCTTGATGAATTTAGACCCTCTTATTTCTTATCCACAGAAAACACGAAATATTTTCAGAATGCTACTAAAGCCCCTTCTTCAAAACCACTTTAGATTATATCAACAAGTAACAATTATGCACTAAGCAGAATTGTACTTCCTTTTATCATGTTTCCTGTTTTGCCATTTTCTCCTAATCTAAATGGAACTAAGATGACAATTTTCTCTGCTCCCAGGCACAGCTTCTCAATGGCTCAGCAACTTCAGTAATAGCCACTTACTTAAAAGGCAAACCTTATCTTGGGGAGGGTTTCCACAGTCCCAGTGAAAGGCAGAGTTAAATGCTAATCCAAGAGGAGAAACAGCAGCGATACAGGATAGTCAAAATATTGCAGAGTTCAAACCAATCTTTAGCTCCAGATGCTCATTACACAGAGCTACATGAGGAGATGAGCCCGTTATCTGCTCCTTGAGTGGTTCTGCTAACTTAATGTGCCATTTATTGCAGGACCATGCTACCTGCTTGCATTCTAGCTTATTGCACAGGAGCTACTTTGTGGGAGGGGGAACCAAACTTCTGAGCTACAAAATCTTCCTGAAGGTCTTACAAAGATACTATGATTCTACCTTTATTACCTGACTTATCTGAGCCCAGTTACCTTATTTCCATGAAAAGAAACAACTGTAATGCATTGTAGCCTCCAACAAACTACATGCCTTCCAAGCCACTTAATTGTTTTGGAAAGGTCGCAGTTTATCTTAGGCTTTGTCTTTACTATGTTAATATGTAATACTATAGCACACTAAGACACTATTTCCACCCATGTGAAGGATGAGAACAGGAAACTTATAATGTAATAAATCTGCCCCTTGTTTACTTTACCAAAGTAACTACGCTACTTTGGTAAAGAGTAGCCTGAGCATGCTGTCAACAATCCATGGTTCTATCTCAAAAAACATATTTGCTAAGCTATCACCTAAAGCTATGGTAATAAAAGAGAGCCAAAGAACACAAAACCAAAAGAACATTGAAACCTTATGACACATGGAGTGACTCAAAAATACACAGTACTTGAAATCTGAATTAAAAGACTTCTCACTCAATCTGTATTAAAGTACTGACTCACTAAGGCAAAACTGCCTTACTAGATCTACACAAATCAGCATTAATAAGGAACCTGCCATAAGCATCCCAAAGGAGTCAATAGTGGGGAAAAGTTCTGCACCACCTCTTTTCTGCATACAGCAGAGGAATTCTCAACTGGTTTGTTGAGTTGCCCTCACAAGAGGCCCTGGGCAGGTCTGCCCAAACATCTTGCTGCTGATAACACACTTGTCTCTAAGTGATGCCATAAGTAAGTTTTATAACTATTGCTTTTCACAGCACACAAAAAACCTGCCTATAATTCTTTTTTTAATCTTCCAAAACAGAAAGTACTAGGTTGATGAGCATAAAAAAATAGATTTTTTTTTTTTTTAACCACTTGGAAACAAAAATAGCTTTCTAATAAGTAAGCACAATTACAAGGAGTTTAGGCAGTCCAAAGACAATATTAATAAACAATCACTGTGAAAAATAATTAAACTCTCCAGAGGTGCTCAAGAGAGTTCTCTCAGCAAATGTGGGAAAGCTGCACTGATGAAGAGGAGGGCACTGCCTTTGGAAGGCCTTGATAAAGTCTTGCCACAGAGACAAACACAAGCACAAGCCCCTGGTCAAGAGCACCGCTCGTCTCTAGCTGGGTGAGATGGTCAGAACCCCACATGTAAGGCTATCACAAAACAAATGCATCCCACCACTGCACAGCTGAGATTTAAGAACCCCACAGTTCTGCGGAGTTCTTTGAAGATTAGAAAATCTCCAAAGCAGAGTTATGAGGAAGAAGTGAAGCTCCAAAGTTGTCCTACAATACACTTCAGGAACAAAAGACTAAAGTGAAAAAAAACCCAAACAACCCCAACATTGTTAATTTAGGTTTCTGATTAGGCTTTCTGATTGCCTGCACATGTGCACAATTTTCTTGGAAACCAATGCCTTGAGTCATTACTAATGTGCTACAACAGGCTCCAGCTCTGCTGTTGAAATAAATGTCTAATAAACATAAAAAATAAATTTAAGTACACTTTTTCTAATTCATCAACTTATTAATATGCCAAAACAAGCAATTAAATGCATGATACAACATGGTATTGATAACTCCAAAGAAATGCTCACAGAAACAAAACAAGCCTAAATCAGATATTGCCAACTGGAAGAGGAAAATTCATTGAGACATTTTATTGAAAAACAGCAGATGACTACACAGCACCAACAAAAGGTTAAAAAAAAAAATCATTACAAAAGACACAAAGGATAAAGCAGAAAATATAACCACTTAAAAAACCCTAGGGTTTGCATCATTTTTGAACACCAAATGTCCCTTGTCACTTCAGTTTAAAAAGGGTATTTTACTTAAACTTACTTTCTTTGAGCAATAGTAACAATGGGGCTTGGAATAGCATCAAATTAAGTTTTTTCAGCTAGATAAAAGAAAGGAATAAAGGTATAAGTATTTGGGAGGTCCATAAAGCCTGAAGAAAGAACTAGAGAGTGACCAGCAACTGTTCTTATAATAAAAGAACAAGGCACACTTTCAATTTAGAATTCTCTATGATGGGATACTGTAAGGTTCAAATGTATAAATGGACTAAACACTGGAGAATTAAATTCACATAGGATAAGCATATCATGGCTTACTAAACACATGACAGAGGGCAAGAACAATCACAGATCCAGCATCTTATTTATGATCTGACACACCTGAGTACAGGCTGATACAATTCAACAGATGATTAAAAGTTAAATTAAAAGTTAATTCTTATAATCTTTGGCCCAATCCCTAAGAGTGGGGCGAGCACCACTGAAATATCACTGCACACATGATCTTCCTTCATGGGTGGGTCAAAGAGGGGCAGAGAAAGAGAAGCACAGATGGTGCTGGTACCACAGAGCACCAAGTGCTCCTGCCCCATCTGACTTTCTACAGCTTAGGAAAACAAAACCATATCAGCACTTGTTGGCATGAGTTCCTGGTCAAAACATTGGTCATAGCAATGGTAAGGACGTAAGGTAATGAGAGAGTCAGAAGGATTACATGGTTGGCTCAAGACATACGACAGAAAGACTGAGTGAGGCGAGGAAAATGAGTGGCTTGGGGGCAAGGGGAAACTATTTGCTCATTAAGCTAGAGACAGACACACCAAATCCATAATCTGAGGTGATGAAAACGCAGGAAATTCAGGAGCCAAGCTACAAAGCTGTCATACACACGATGTCAGAAGTTCCATAGGAAGCAAGAATGGAAGGAGGAACCTTACTCAGAAAGGCAAGCAAACTCAAATAGGTGAACTTGCATCCTTCTGAAAACATGCTAAACATGTAATATGGGCATCTGAGGAGGGGGACAGGTAAAGAAAAAGGAAGCAGCTTTCACCATGTAGGTGGGAAGGAGGCCCCCCAGGGAGATTCTAGCCTTTCAGACAGTCCTGTAACCATCTCCTATTTAAGAGAAAATAGCAAACTATTGGCTTCACAACTGCAAAATCAGACAAGACCAGAGGCAAAGCAAAACAGATTTTTCCATCCCTTACTCATCTTGCAGAGGACGAATCTGATGTGTGCATACCACCCAAACCCCAGCCCCTGAACAGCTTCCACCCCTTCTTCCATAAGGCAAAACATCTTCCAGGGCTCAGATCACAGCAGGGAAGAAGCTACATCTCTTCTGGAGAGCACAGCAGCTGACAGGAAACTAGAAAAGATCTATAACTAGTTTTTTACTAATCCTTGCAGCTGACATAGAATACAAAAGCTACTGTGGTTGACTTATTATTACATAAAGTCAAAATTGTTTGATTTAAGTTGTAAAGGTCTCTGAGCTGCCAACGCTGCAGAACAGAACTCCCACCTCTTGCATTTAGCAGCCAGAGCTCAGCAGGCTTCCTCATGCTCTTAAAGTTCCCAGCAAGGAGAGGAAAATGGGAAACCAGAGACCAGAACAGCAGAGCTCAGAACTAGGTGGGCAAGTGATGAAAAAAAGAATTATACCTTCACCAGGTCTGCTCAGTGTTTAAAGCACTCTCCATATTACAACTCCAGGATGAAGAGCAATTTAAAAATATTTAAGACTTCATTAAAAGACTGGTGTTGCAAAACAAGATTAGTTATTCGTTTGTATGGGCTGGAGAAGGGAAGAAAACAATCAACTGTTCCATTTAGCTTAAGCACAATAAAATAAAACAAGTCGAGGAAAAGATGCTCTGAAGTTGTAATTACATTTTCCTTCCCAGAAATTCCTCTGAGTCCAAGAACACTCCCACTAGAAAGGAGTAAGGGGTATCTACACTGCTTTTGCAGGTAGCACAGGCAATCCCTGAAGCCCTGTTGTCCAGACTACAAGTCATCAAACCCCAGAGCATCTGAAAATTAAATAGGTTTGCAGGTCCAAACATTGTCATGTCTGCAGTTGCATGGTGAAGCAGCAAGTGCACTATGAACTTTACAGTCTACTAAGACAATTCTCTTCTCCTTTCCCTGGATTTGATGCAGTGCACAATCTATAAAAATATTAACAAGGGGATTTGCAGCATTAGGCTCCCAGCATTCTCTGTAGCTAGGATACTTTATAATACCCTGCCTGATTAAAACATGAGCCTATTTAAGACTAGTTTGGTGTATCATCCACCCGTACCAGCTGTCTCCCTGACGCTGAGGGAGCAAGGAGCAGGCACTGGGCTGGATCAGAGACAGTGGGTGTGAGGGAGGAGGCATCCATCCTTTAAGCACCTGCATGCATTGATTGCAAAGTTCAGACAGCACAGCTGAATTCACACAGCACCAAGGTGAGACCATCAGACAGTGTCAGATGCCTAGAAATTATGGCCACAATTTCCAGAACTGCTGAAAAGAACCAGGTCAAGAAATCAGAGACTCCATTTTCTTCAGTCTCCTGAAAAGGGGGATATAAATGAAACCTCACGTCTCTGCTGCCTTCCCAGCTTCTGCCACCCAGAAGAACAGCTCTTCACAGCACCAAAAACATAGCCAAATGCAGGAATAAGTACAGCTGTGCTATATCTGCCTTAAAAGATGCAAATTAACTGTTCAGAAACATGCTCTGATTTACCACAGCAGTTCAGAGACAGAAAAGCTTGAAGTCCAGCTATTCACTTTAACAGAGCTACATGTGACTTGATCACACAAGAGCTGCTGTTACTTTTCTGGGCCAAAATTAGCAGAAGTTGTATTAACATTGGTGTCATGGTTTTAAAGTTAGCCTGAATTTATGCATCCTCAGAATAAAGCAAAAGTTTCCCAATAGTGCTTGGTAGGATATCAATGCTCTGTAGCCAAACAAGGTCAGGACATGTAGATTTGGTCAGCCAGAGTATTTTAGTCACATATATTGAGCACTTTCACTTGAGGGACAGAAAGTCCTTGGTGAGGACAATATTCTTACAGGAGTATTTCTTATTTTACCTTGCCCCTGAATTCTGGCCAGCATCACCTTTGAGGCGAGATGCTCACAAATCTTTCCCAGCAAATCCACTTATCCCTGCAATCCAAGAAATACAGTTTGGCACAAAGTGTTTATTTTAGGATTTTGCAACTGTAGCTGCTATGAATGTGCCTGATACACAGCTGTGCACCTGCTTGTGGTATCCACGAATCCCTATCTTTTGTTTTGCATTAAAACCAGTATTTGTGATCTTGTAGGCAAAGGTTCTAATACTCATTCCAAACGAAGGCTGTACATTGGTCACCCAGCCCTGGAGCTACATAGCTCACAGTGACAGCAGACTGGAATTGGAAATAACCAGCTTTAGAATTGGTACCCTACATGTCTCTGCCTACAAAGATGGGAAACCAACTAAGAAGATCAACCCAGCACAGCACGGGCTGAGAATTTGGCTCCTGCCTTGCTCAGGTAAGCTCTGCTCTCCTGAACCACCCTCACACATGCTGGGGGTGTTCTTCAGGAGCAATCTTATTCAGGCATTGCCTAAGCCAAGTCACAACAGAACCTACAAAGGTGAATTTTGTAAAATACTTGGAGTATCCAGGGAGGCTTTGAACAACTCCTATTGAGTGGAATCACCAATGAGTAACAGCAGAAGCCTTGACACCACAGCTTTAATTCGACATGAAAAGGCAAAAAAATTAAGTATTTACTTGGTTACGAAAAGATGTGATCATCTTGAAAAATGCAGACATATCCAACAGCTTCAGCTACAAATAACAGTTTATAGTTAAGCTGTCTAGAACTTCTCTAAGCATGGAAAGCAAAGACTGAAGTACACAGGCTACACTCACACCCCTATTTTTAACCTGTTGTTCAGTTGACTCAGACACTCAGATGCTTCAGAGAGGTTGAGGCAGAATTGATCTATTTAAATACCTAGTGATAAATCACTTCAAAGCTATCAGTGCTTGAAGGATTTACAAAAATTCCAGCAACCTCTGATCACATTCCCTGCTGTCTTGGGCAAAAAGATGTCAGAGACAAACCTGTAAAACAAGAGATCAAGGTAAGGACAGGAATATTAGTAGGGCTTCTGATAGCTAAAGTCAGTAACACAATTCCTGCATGTTTGAAGCAATCTCTACAGTTCCCCTGGCTGGTGCCTTGAAATGCAACAATTTGCACCTGAGATTTACTACAGACCCAGTCATTATCCTTCAGCAGTGAGAACTTAATCCTGAGCAGTACGTTCCAGCCAGAACCAGCTACAGCTTGGAGTACAGTTTGTAAATAAGTGCCATAGCATCTTTAACGCAGGAACTCAAATTCCAAGAACTGAGTTCTCATGAGCTCTGTATATCACAGAAGCAGCTTGTTCTCATATCCTCCTCTACTGTAAATGTAATGGGGGTAGGAAAGCAAAATTCATTGCCTGCTATTCTATCAAATAAACACAAAAATCTACATTTGAGATAGGCCTATTCCAAAAGCATTCCAAGAACAAATTATTTCTCCTCCTCATTTGTCATTTTATAGTGTATTTCATGGACACAGTGTGGTCTGCCCTCCCCGGGACACACTGCTTCCACAAGAACAACTACATTCAATTACTTCAGCTGCAGGTTGAAGGGCACAGGCACATTCTGAGAACAGAAAGTCCTAAAGGTGTAGGCACAAATCAATATCTCAAAACATCCCTTAATTATTACTCACTGGTCATGTAACAGCTTTTACAGATGAAGATCATTCACTGTAGTGCTAGGCAGCAAGTGCACCTACAAGTTCTCCAGCAGATTCATGTCCCCACATACAAAAAGCCAAATTAGTACAGTGTTATGCAGCAGGAACATGTAGTTAAGACTCTGTTTTGTAAGCTACATTAAGGTTTCCAAAGACTTAAAAATTAATTATTAGCAAAAAACACCGCAGACAGTTGTTCATGAGGTGAATACATGTATTCACAAGCTGAATAATTTTTTTCTTGACTTTTAGTCCCGAAGTGCCTATTTTGAAGGTCCATATTTCTATAGCAACATTCCCATTAAGCACCAGGAACTGTTGGATTAGACCTACTTATTTTGCAGAATTATTTCAATCATGATTCCAGGAAGCCTATTTGAAAAGCTCCTGTCTTTCAAAGATGTGATCTTTCAAGCTGTGACCAAGCAGCATTTAAGCCTCCAAGGAAAGAATTGCAAGTTTTTCACTATTGTCATGAACACACTCGTGGTAGTTTGAAACAGCATCCTTTCAGCAGGAATCAAATACAAAAATGGAGGTTTCAGAAATGGAAAGCTGAATATAACCTTCATGCAATGCAAAGAGAAACATACAAAACAGCTCCGGGACCTTGGCTCAATAGTAAAGCAGGTTTTTCACCTATAAAGATCATGATCAGAAAATCAACTAGACTTGTCTGCTTCAAGTTAGGAAGGGTGCAGAAAATGCAGCAATACAGGCAACAAAATACCTCCATGAGTCATATTATTGATCACCAAACGTACTTGCAGCCCTGCCAGAGGTGGTTATCACCGCTGGCCATGAACCAGTGTCCATGACTACTGTGCCCAGAGCATACAGGATTCACCCTGGAAGGGTGCACCATGTCAGCAAGAAATCTACCTCATGCAGTGAACATCTGCTGCCAAACAGTCTCAAACCTGCATCCCACCAAGATCTGAAGCTGGTGGTGAAATAACAGCCTACATCTGCTTGCAGCTTGCTCCTGGCAATACAGATCATGCTTACAGCTTAGTCATTTTCTGGTCAACCTAATTTAAATCCTGAGCCAGATTTTCTACAAGAAATTCGAGAGTCACATCATCTCTACTGATGGTACACTGGACTCTCCTGTCCAAGTGACAGAGTTCCACTACAGCTTATCCCTCTACCTGGACTGCTGTGGTCCTACCCTCCCTCATCACATCAGCCCTCCACTATGTTCTGTCACTAGCCATGCCAAGTCAATTTAGGCATCTAACCCAACCCAGGTTCCATAAGAGATACAAAAGCAAAGGACAAAGTTCCTTCTCTTCACTTGAGACACCATTTTCTTTACAGCTTCTACCCTTTCCTTACATACAGGGGGAAAGTGCTTAAGCAAACAGACAAAGCTCATGAAAGGAAAGTCTTTGCTTTTCCCTAAGCCAAGTACGCTGCTGAAACCAGAGCTTGTTTCAACTAGAAAGAGAGAAACTTGGTACACAAACATGAATGCCTAACTTAGATAAGGTGTTATGAACACCACTCCTTTTACTTAACCTCAGTATTCAGCAAGCGAGCAGGATTTAATCTCACTGACATGCAGCAACAAATTCACAGCTGTTTGTGTCTCTGGACTACATACAAGGCTAGCAAAACAAAAATGGTACCAATGTCTGACTAGAAACTAATACAAGCTTGGCGTACTGAACAAGACACTACCGAGGAAAGTGAGCAACCTATCAGAAACAGAATATTCCATTAGCAAAACAATTTAAGTTCATTCTTCTACTCAGAAGGAACAAACCAGCTAAAGTTCAAGGTATGACCTTGGGTAAGCCCTTTTCTTACATCAGTAATCACAAATTTACAGAACTCCTGTTTTGCAATCAATTATCTGTGTGTACTACCCTGTAGTCATAGGCAGCATATCAAATGGGGTAGAAGGGTAAAGACCAGCAATAGTCAAGCTGACCTGAAGCTGCCTCAGAGGTTGAGATTTTCATGCCAGGCTGTACACACATGCAGGATTTGGCTTACTTTCAGTCTCCACAAAAGGAAGAAAAAAAAAAAGTACCTACAAACATGCTGGTTTTATTATATCATTCAATGAAAAAAATTTACAGTTAAGATAAGGATTATTTCCTTTAAAAGTTAAACCCTGATTGGATGATGCAGTCCAAAAGGGAGCGATAACATGCAATGATTACTGCTGAACTCCACTGCCACTGGTCAGGAAACAGAGCTGCCCACCAATGGCGTCACTGTTGTCACCAGTAATTTGACAGAGCAGATTTGCAAGCGGACAGGGCAGGGTGGGCGGCAAGCCCACAACATCAACATAACACGGGGCGTTAGAAATCCGCACCGTGACTCCGGAGGGCTCCCGCTTCTGCACCAGTGCCCGCTCTAATGCAATCAGACAGTGCCTTGCTGGAACACCGTCAGCAGCACTGTGCTGAGTCATAGAGCCTGTGGGGACACGCGAGCTGCAGGGCCTGCGAGCGCTCGCTGCACTCAGCCTGCTGCAGAGCGCAGCTCTCCAATCCCAGAGCGCGGCAGTGCAGCACGGGGAGCCCCCAGAACCCCCCGAAACGGGGGGAGCCTCCCGCTGGAGCACTGACTGCCTCAGCATCCACGGCAAGGCAGCAGAGATTAAGCCTTTCTAGAGGTCCTCACAATTCCTCCGTACAAATACAGCAAGTTCCCCTGTTTCCAATCCTCACAGCAGCATTATCACAAGGCAATCTATGTGGAACGAGCAGCAGCACATGTGCAAGGAACTCATCATTGCAAAAATCAGACAGAAGCACTGTTAACTTTGTCTTCAGAAAAATCTACAGTGTGTCGGTATATATATCTATATATAGATCTCTACATACATAGAGAGAAATATAGATCTCTACATATCTCTCTCTCTCTCTCTATATATATATATATATATCAGTCCTTGGAGTATTTCAGAAAAGGTCAAGAATATACAAAGGATATACAAAAAAATATTAGCTGTTCTGAATGCTAGCACTAGAATACCTTTAACCTTCTTCAGATGGCAGGGGTTATTGGTTTCTGACCCTATCTTTCACTAGCATGGGTGTTTCCATTTCTCTGAGCCTTTTTTTCCCCTTACAGCACTTGGTACTATATGTACTCTTCCCAGTGAAAACAAACTCTTAAAAATTAGAGGCTCTGAACAATAACAGGCTAGCTCTAAGCCAGCAGTTATTTCAAGACCCGGCTCTCAAAATAAACTAGAATTATGATGATACCTCACCATATTAAAAATACAGATGTTGAAGAAAGTGTTCAATAAAAAGTAGCTTCATCTGAGGGGAAAAGTAAAAAAGTCATGATACTAGAGCAAGCTAGACATCTGTTTTAGAAAATTAATCCTTGAAACAACCACAGCACGATTAAGAGTTTTTTCAGCTGCCAACACTGAACGGTGCATGATTTGTGGCCGGTTCTTCGCTGCTCTTACTTGGTTGCAACGATTCTCTAAAACACAAAGGTTTAAAAAATTTCCTCGATTCAGACCAATATCTGAACACTAGAAAAAAGTTTTGTCCAAGTGTTACTGAAAAGCCACATTTAAAAGTGAAAAAAGGCTTAATATTAATAGGTGCTCGGACCTGTTATCAAAACAGCGACAGCACCCCTTGGAATGACCTCTTCCACACAACAGGCAATACTCATTACTGACCTTCAATGCAGCAAATCTATATACAGCTGGCACAGCAAAAAGGCTGCTGCATGCAATTTAATAAGCATAAAGACTGCAAAATAAACAGTAAAAAAGAAACTGACCTTAAGTTTAGAATGCTGAAAATTGGACTCTTCCTGCTCTTCATGCTGCACCGAGTCAGCTCTCTCCCTCACACTTCTATACCCAGGACTGGGTATAATGTACTCTTTTCCTATGTCGATGTCTTTCATCTTCTGTAAACGCCAGGGTTTACACGTGTATTTTCACTTCAAGTATCTGAAAAAATAATTAAATCCCCCTTCATTATGCACCATACCAAATACACCAGTTATTTTTAGCCACCTATTTTTAAAGTTTATTTTCAAAATCAGTAAGCAATTGTAAATGAATTATATTAAGCAGGACTGGAGCAACATGACTTTCGAAGCCCACACAAGACTAACTTCTCATGAACTAGTTTAAACATACCCTGAGGTAATCAAATAGTACAATGATCCTCAATGCACTAGAGTGCTGTCATACTTCCTCCCTTAGATCTCTGAAATACAATTATGCAATCTGACAGATTAAAGTAATAGCTACAGCATTTAGCTGAAACCCTGAGAAACTTGACTGGGAAGATCAAATCCCCAAAATCTTTTGAAAAGAGTCTGAAATTACATATATCCAATAATTTATCAGTAAAAAGTTTTGCAAAACCAATCTCTTTAGAGAGATCATTCGATGAAATTAGTCAGCACAAACACTCTAAAGAAAACTACATCCCTTCTCTATAGCATCGCTCGCTCGCTCCATGGGCTTGAGCTATAATTAAGTACAGACATGCACAGGAATGAGTCACACCTCCAGTGCTGCGCGCTTCCACTCAGTCCATCAAACCGCACTGAAAGGTCAGGAGGAGAGCCGGAGTCCGAAAGACAAAAAAATCACAGCGAGACGCTGTTTTATAACTCCGCATTCTGCCACCCGCCTTCAGCCCAGGCGAGGGGAGCCGCCCGGCTGCGCTAGGCTGGCCAGCCT
>VWZN01005863.1:55786-72155 GCA_013396955.1 Regulus satrapa | reverse complement strand
TCCCGGCCGGCCGGCCTGTCACTCGCTGCCGCTTCTCTACGGCCCCTCGGCCGGGGAAAGTGCGGCGTGCCCTTATCTGGGCTTAACCTTGGCCGCAGCCGGGGCCGCGGTCAGCACCGGCTCCTGTGCCCCGGCAGCCGCAGGCCCGCGGCGCCCTCCCCGAGGAGCCGGGCGTGAGCCCCTTGCCGAGCCCCGGCTGCGCCTTTCCAGCTCCCTCAGACCACCTGAAAGGACGGGGAACTCGTCCCGGGGCTTTGGCAGCCAAGCTCTGCCTTTGAAAGGGGTGGAAGCTGCGGCCGTGTGCCCCTGTGCGGCGGTGGCTGAGGGCCGGCGGGCCCGCTTCCCCTGAGGAGCGCCACACGGGGTGTCCAGCCCCCGCCTCAGCGCAGGCACTGAGGGACGAGATGGGCGCAGCTGCGCTTCCTCTCACAAAGGGCTGTAAATATCCTTAACAAACCCTGAGCTGTAGTTTCTCCCCTGCTGCGTTTAAATACCCTGTCCTCAGCTGACATCTTCCTTCCACCAGCCAGATTTGGCTGATGTCTCATTTAAGTGGTTTATGTAACGAGTGCCTGGTTGCACCGCAGTCCTTGCTCTCCTGTCAGGAATGTTTGTGAGAGTCAGTTTGATAGAAATGCTGAAATGAACTCAGGTAGAGAAGGGAGATGGGAATCTGGAAATAAAAGTGGACCAGAATCTTCCCTCCAAGCCCACAAGCCAGAGGTAAAAGGTGTCAAGGTGCAAATAACAATTCAAGGACACCCTTAAGGTACCAGAGAATCCCCGCAGAGCTCCCTGACATACATGGTCACACATCCTGCAGACCTCTGACTCTATTTCTGGAAAAAATTAGAATCGGCTCTATTGCAGATGTTCTTAACGTTTTGGGACAAGGGAACTGACAGACAGACATACCTTGCCTGATACAGCTGCCAAGAACAAATGTAGCTGCTGCATTTTTCTGCAATCTCTTCTCCAGGGCTCACAATCATGCAGTTTCAGATTGGTTGGACTGGCATTTTGTTGGGGAAGGCACTCAAGGTGCAGTTTGTGCTTTATAAATGCTATGTCCCAGCAAAATGTGGATTTTAGAACAGAAGCCATGAGGCAATTTACAGTAAGTCTCTGAGCAGTCATTAAACTGACCTTTGTCTGCACCAAACACTCTGGAATGTAGGAGTGAGTAGATGTCCAGATATTGAGCTGGGTACTTAAACAGCATAAACAGAAAGGACAAAGCATGAATGATGGGGGAAATTAAACTGTGTTAAAGCTTCAAGGTGAATCGCTGGTATTTCAGGTTGTTGACCTGAAATTGTTCTGAGTGTGGGCATGTCTGGCTGTTGGGCTGTGGAGGCAAACAGAGCTGCTTTTTGGAGGCGGCTGGCTGTTTTTTGAGCTGCTGACATGTTGAAGCCCAAAGGCTCTGCATCACATGCCTGGAAAGGAAGAAGAATATAAACCTCCATTATGCCAAAGTCATTACAAAATGTGTCCAGAAAGATGAGCAGAGACTGCTGCTTAAGCCAAGGGAGCCAGAGCCCTGCCTACACTTGTTCTGTCCTCTATTTCTCCAGTGCTGGAGGAGGTCTGAGAGTAAAAGGGAGGGCATGAGCGCTAGTAGGAAACTGCTGGTAAGTAATGGTGTGTACACTCCACTCAGACTAGCTCTGGGCGATGGGCTGGCTGCAGCATCAGGAGTGTTTTCACACCTGTGGTCCTACGAGTACATTTTCCCTTAGTACGGCAGTGGGATGAAATGCTTAAGTAGGCATAACCCACTTTTTAGTGTGTCACAAGTCTCCTCCAGCGTTTGTTCTAAAGGCTATAAATGTACTGGCGCTACCAGCCAGAGGAGTTACATCTTTAGCTCCAGTGGCAGCAGCTAATGCTTTTAGTGCTGTGAGTCCTGGATTCATCCCTGAGGGATGGGAGCTGTTACATAAACAAGGCCTGTACAGTATTAAAACTTGCCCTGATTCAAGATCTGCGATTTGCTGTAATCAGCCCTGACTGCGAAAAGAAAACAGAGCCAGACCAAAAAGCCAGCAGCAGCTTCAAAGCCAAGGCCTGCAGACCAGGGCAAGGAAGCAGCACCAGACAATTAGTTTACTTAGAGGTGTCCTGGAGCCTCTCCCCTCCACCCCAAAACAACCATCAGCAACAAATCTAAAGCAATGCTTGAAACAAACTGATCTGAGCCATTGGAGCAGAAAATGGAGCATCTCCAGATTGATCAGGAAAACCAAGGTTCATTTTGTGGGGGTGTTGGTCTCTGTTCATCTGTCTCTCCTATTTCCTCTTCCCTGTAGGACCTGAAGACCTGATTCTGCCTTTTGGGAAACTGGAGCAGGTACTGCCCAGATGAATAAACTGAGCTGAACTCTGGATGAAAACAGAGAGACAGACTTCTCAGGACATCTGAGCTTGAGGAGCATGGCTGCACTCAGCACTGAGTGTTTGGGTTCATATCATTGTAATTAAGACCAGCCATGCGAAACCTTGTTGCACACAAGACTGGCAAGCAGAGAGTTTCTTATGTTCTGAAGGGATGCAAATTCCTGTTGAGTCCAGAAGACTCTGGCTGCAAAGGCTGGGTGATTAATGGGATGGTGCAGTCAGTGTTTTACTACAAAACTATGTTTTACTGGTAAAATATTGCAATGAGGCACTGAGATAAAACAGCTTTTCTCTTTGCCCTGAAAGAAAAGCTGTTCCCCAAAGAGAAGCACAAAGTGATTGGACTGATGCCCATGGAATTATGTAGAGTACCAGGAGGGTTAACAGGAGTGGAAAACTGTAATGCCAGACTTACCACCCACCCACTGCTTCCTTTCAAGTCTGTGAGCTGTCTGGAGAACACAGTATCCTTTGGTCAGTGTGGATGGTCCTTGAGGAGGTGTCTTCCTTTGACACCAATCTGGACACTGGGAAAACCAGTTCTTTCCCCTCTCCCAAATCCCCTTTCCTGTGTACCTCATACGCAGAGGACATCATCTTCTTATTGTTCCCCGCTTGAGTGCTTGGTCCACGGTGCTGACACTTGCATTTTCAGCATGAGTTTCCTGAGTGGGTCCCTCCTGATGAGCATGCTGACAGTTGTTATGCTTGCTAGTGGTTTTCTACTCTCTTGCTGCTCAGAGCTCTCAGCCATGAAGTGCAGAACTCACAGATTAATTGGACAGCTCAAGTAGAAGTCCCATGACCAAATTTAGCCTGTAGCACTGCAAACCGTAACAAGCCCAGAAATAGGAGGTCTGAAGAGGCTGCATGATCAGCTTGTTCATGATTCTCTATCCCTGTGCAGTAGCCAATCTTTTATTGTCCACCATGGCCAAGTCTCCTTCCCACACACAGCCTGTTCAGGACTTTGAGCTCCCAGAGCAGTCTGAAAAATTTCCCATTGCACTGCAACCACTTCGTGTCTTCTGGAAAGTAATAACTTAGCCTCAGCTGAGCCACTAATCCATGTGGGCAGCTTGGCAGATTGAAACAAGCTGCCCACATAGGCAGGTATATGTTGGCAACAACTGGAGGGTAAAGAGATATTGCTATTCATTTTCCTTTGTATCTTGTATCCACTCTCAGAGTTCCAGAGGAAAGATGATGTTTGTAGCAAAAGCATCAGCGAGATCGCTGAGGGTAGTCATTCTTAATCATCATATCTAGGCTACAGTTAACATCCCCTTGTGGAGACAGGGAGGGGGGGCAAAAGTCAACCTGGTACTTGTAGCAAGTCTGTCACAGACTGCTGTGGCTTGCCCAATCATTCCCCTCTTCAATCTCACTAGAAAATAAGCAATTTGAGGACATCAGTGGGCTGGGTTTGTCACGTGAAAACCACAGTCCAGTTTCCTGCAAACAGTGACGTTAATGAGCATCAATAACGTTGCATAATAGGTCATTATTCTTACAGCAAGAACTGGGTACGGTTGCTTTTAATTCAAGAAAAGTTATGGTGTCTAATGGATTTGGCTTGCAGTTGAAGAACTAGAGGCACCAGTACTCCCTGCACATATTTAGTGCTGCTAGCATCAGAATCTTCCTAGATATCCTTCTGCACTGGTCTGGAGAGGGTCATGAGCACTGCCCTCCAAGCTCCCTGCAGCAACACCTGGGTAGACACAACTGTCCATGCTGTGCCAGGCATCTCCCTGTCTGCTGGACAGGGATACTTGTCCACAAGGCTATGCACACAGCAACCATACACAATTCATGCCTACCTGTTTCCATCCAAACACTCAGCATGGGGCTGATAACCTCCCTATATGGGCCTGGTACCAAAACCTCTCCCCCATCCCAGTAATAGCTGCACAGAGAGGGGTTAGCACTCTTGGAGCACTAAAGACATCGTGCCCGAGCCAAAAATTTCCTGGAACTCTGAGTTTTCTACGCAGCTGCTCTGATTTTCAGGGTATGTGAGGCACAGGATCTTGTGGGATGCTCAAGACCTAATCAACACCACAGGAATCCCTCACTTCTCAGAATGGGCACTTTCTGAGCTCTCACTTTTTCATTACTGCAGTCTCATTGTGCTTACAGCTCTGCAAATGACTCATCCAGGCATTCAAGTTCATGTGCTTTATGTTGGTTCAGTGCTGAACAATCTGTGTTGCTGATCAGAAACTGGTGAGAGTGAAGGCCAGCTCACACAGCACCGTGGAGAGCTGTTATTTCCCTGCCTTTTTCCCAGAAAAATACTCAAGAGGGATATGATGTGTTTGGAACTAGAGGAAACAGGAATTTCTGTCTTTCCTCCTGACCTGTTTTAGCAGAAGGTGTTCATTAATATCTTAATAGACCTGTGCATTTGGCTTTCCTGGAAACAAACTGTACTTGCTTGATGTTTGTGCAAAGCTCTTGGTAGTGTGGGTGTTCACATTGTGATTATATTTCAGAGGAGGAGGCTCCTAAACTGATCCAGGCAGAGATACCACTCCAGGCTACAGCAGCACCACCCATCACCTTCCCGTCAGTTCATGTGGGAAGATGAACCTTCCTAACCAAGCTAACGGTGTTTTACTCTTTTTCTCAACAGCTTCTACAAATAGCCATGCTTTTGCAACAAATGTCCCTTGGTGTTATTTTTCTTTTGTCATGTTTTGATCATCCTGCCCTCTTTCCGCAGCATTTATGCTTGCAAAAGTGCAGAAGTAAAAGGTGCAATACTGCTCTGTATCACAATTATTAAATTTGTTCATAATTTATCATTCAGGTCGGGAGGAGAAAGCACTGAAGAGGTATCTT
Organism: Regulus satrapa; assembly: GCA_013396955.1. Lineage (NCBI taxonomy): Eukaryota > Metazoa > Chordata > Aves > Passeriformes > Regulidae > Regulus > Regulus satrapa. The sequence continues at coordinate 66,908 of VWZN01005863.1, read as the reverse complement.
ATTTCATATACTACTTTCTTTGGGTTCTGGGAGAGTGGGAAACAAAGAAAACCCTCCCTCCTCCAATTAGCAGCAACTTATTCAGAACTGGTTTTTCTTACAGGGAAAAGCAAGAAGGTTTCAAAGCTGTTGCAACGCTTGAAGTGTAATCCAGCGCAGAAAACCAGTTCAAGGCAGTTCATACCTGGATTGTTTGATTTTTCTTCCATAAACCTGATAATTCAGAGAACAAGATCAATTCAAGGGCAAAGCACCGTCCAGGGAGCAGAAGCCGGTGCAGACCTACACAGGTAGAAAGTTTTGTGATTCCTACACCTTGCACCACACCCACAGCTAATGAGTAATCGATAGAAGTCAGCAGCGTGGGTCAGGCTGGAGCCTGCCTGCCCTCACTGGCACAGCAGACTGTGTTGCACTGCTGGTTATTTGGTGAAATTAGCGGAAAGGACAAACAGCTCTGTGATAAAAAAAGCTGGAGATGTGTGTGGATGAGCGTTAACGGGCTGGGATGCATTTTAACCATACCACGCTGGTTTGGGAGTTAGGTCCTTTCAGTGGGACCCCTGGTTCATTTCCCATCGTCTGCAGATGTGCAGCAGTGGCTTTGGTTAGCCAGAGGCATGCGAAACTCCTCTAACCCCTCTCCAAAAGCACCTCAGGACTGTCCCCAGCCAAGGCATAGAAAAGGGAAATGGCCACACCAGCACGTTACGTTCGGTTCAGTTTGCTTTTCTGGAACAGTTTTTGGATTGGCCGAGCAGCCATAGCTGGGGCCATACGTAGCCTGTGTCAGGGGGAACTGGTTTAAACCTCACAAAACCCAGAGTTGGTGGCCAGAGCGTGATGCAGCACGACCTTCCCACTGGCTCCCGGGGACATGGTCACAGTCTGGTGCCAGGGCAAAGCACCCTCTGACCTCTCCTCACCTGCCTCTGCGAAAACAAAGCTGGGGGTCCACTGAGGTGAACGTGACACTGCTCCCAGGGCAGGGAAAGAGCAGAGCCGGGCTCAGCAGCAAGCTCACTCGGCTGGCCTGTGCTGGGATGTGGATTTCTTTTGGTTGGTCACTCATGTGGCTGTGCAGGGATGGGATGTCCCCTCCATCAGGATGTACCAGGGAGAAGCAATATGTGTGGATGCAGCAGCGACAGCCCTGTGTAAAAGTGCAGATTGCTGCCTCCTGCTGCTCTCTCTGCCAGTACCCACAGCATCGCAGCTCCTCTGAGCAGCTCCTGCTTCATGAGCTGCAGATCAGACATGGACAGACATCTTTCATCTTCCAGCAGATGAGCTTGCCACTAGCCATGTCTTCACTCCCATTCCCCCAAATTCTCCCCATTTCCTATTTGTTGGGATGTGGCTCTGCCAGCAAAGGATCTGGGAGATGTTGCATAGCAGTGACATCCAACACCTTCCTCTGCTGCTCTCTCCTCCCCCAGGACACAGTTTGTGGGTGCCATCAGCTCTCTCACCACCTGTTCTCATCCAGAGATGCTTGTTGATGACAGCTCAGCTGGTCATTATGTACCTCACATCTGTGTCCTCCCTACTTCTGGGAAGATGGGAGGCTTCCCTGGTGCCTGACAGTGGGAATGTAAGAAAGGCACTGCAGGGATTGCCACTAATGCAGGAGTCAAGGTCTCTCTTTCCCCATGTGTCCTCAAACCCCGGGGCTTTTCCATAGTGGAAATACAGCCAGCCTGTATTTGCCTCCATGCTCTCAGATGTCCCTCTGAGATGCATGGGAAGGATGAGCCAGCCTGGGCAAGCACACAGCAAACAGCCTGTGGGGAGAGGGCCGTTCTGTCCCATTGGAAACAGCGTAAACAGCGTGAATGAAAAGGGCTTCAAAAAAAAGGAGAAAAATAATTAAAAATGCTGGGAGCCCCTGGTGGTGCCTGGAATCCCACGTGGTGGAGAAAAGGCTGTCTGGGATGCCAATTTTGGAGCTTGCCAGTGTGATCAGCCAGTTTTAGAAGCAAATGAGGACAGCCAAGGTCAGAGAGCGTTGGGCCTCTGGGATTGTCGCTGTGCGGCTGAAAACTGGGAAAAAGGGGAAGCTGCAAGTCAAACACAGCTCTGTCCTTGCTGCTGCAGCAGGTCTCACGGTGGCCAAGCCCCAGGGGCTGGCCTGGCTGTACACAGGGGTAATGGGAGCAAGAAGCTGGGTTTTCTGGAGTTTTCTGGGGGGTTTCTAGAGACTCCTGCTTGGGGTCACAGAGGGAGGCAGGCAGTTCTGTGTTCAGAAAGCAAGGTGAGGGGAACTCTAGGGAGCAGTGAGTAATTACCAGGGCTTGGGAGACTTGCTCTGTTCTGCTGCTGGGGGAGAAAGCAGAAAAGAGAGTTGTCTCCTGCTTTTCCCTCCCAGAAAGAGTAGAATGTTTCCTTGGGGGCTCCTCAGACAACTCCCCTGTGTACATTTTGTTTTGCTGAGATAATTGCTTTTGCTTCCTCTGAAAGTGCTGCCTGAGCACCAGCAGTCACCCTGCACTGCCATCACAGCTCCCAGGCTCCTCAGGAGCCCAGCCCCACAGGGCTTGTGTGGATGAATGGAAGTATCCTGGTGGACTCCTGGCTCCTGAGCAGTGGATTTGAGCCACAGGGCAAGGAGGCTAGGTCTCAGTCTGGGTGGCCATGGCACTCGTTCAGACCTCCTCTCATTGCTTCAACCAGTGGGACCATGGGGACGGCCACTGTGGGACACCAAAAAGTTTGGGACAAAGCCTAGGCAACAGCCTGGGTTAGCCATGGTGAAGGCTGCAGTGAAGATGTACCCCAGAAGTAAATACTGATCAGTCTGCAACTCAAAGGCTGTTAAGGCTGCCAAAGTCACTCAAAAGGAAGGCGTGTATGTCTCGTGTAGGTTTGTTTTGCCACACAGAGCCGTGTCACGTGCCTGTCCCATGTGCTGCAGGCGGGGACAATCCCACAGCTGTTCTGAGCTACAAATAGGAAAAGCCCCCTGTGTAATCATGGCTTAGGTCAACTGGAAACAAAGCACTCCAGCTGCTGTGTGCTGCTCTCCATCGCAACTTGGGAGGACGGGACCCCCCCCAGCTGGGGCTGCAGGGGTGAGAACAGTGCTTGAGGAGTGGGAAGCAGCTCAAGGGTCTGCAGCTTCTTTAATTCAAAGCACAGCCCCACAACCCTACAACACTTAGAATAATAAACAGACTAATACTCATAACCAGAATTCAGCCCAGACTCCCTCTGCCCTCTGCCCAGGGAGTGTAGCACACGGGAGCTGAGGGAAATAAAGCTCTTGAAGCATCAGGACCACCTTCTCCAGAATGCAGTTACAGGGTGAGAACAGGGAGAGAGTGGTGAATTTTTGGAGTGGTCAGCAGTTTATTATATGACCACATCTGTATCACATCTCCAAACTGTGGCTCAGTTCCTCCTCCTAAAAAATGTGACTGTGCTGGAAACCATGTGATAGAGGCAAAGGAAAGTCACTGTATGGAAAGCAGAGCAAGGTCTCAAACAACTGCTGGGCAGAAGATCTTCCCCATGAGGGAGCAGCTTTTGGCTTCTTAAAGACAGAAGATTGGACCAGTTTGAATGAATTAAAATATACTGCCCAGCCCCAGCTCCTTGTTGAAGTGAGGCACATGTACCATCAGTTACCAGCTGCTCCTGACTTGAAAATACAGCAGCTCCTTATGTGGGTGGGGAAAATGAGCTCCAGCATCGTGCAGCTTTTGTGAATCCTACTGCTGCCTCCTCTGTCTTTAAAAGAGCCAGGGTCTGCACTCTGCAGTGCACTTACTGTGGCTGCAGTCTGGTCTGAATTGAGTTCAACTCTCTGTGTTCATTTCTCACTTTTTCTGTTTCCCCAACGTATCTGTAGTGATGCACAGAAATGGTTTTGAACAGATTTTATTGCAGGCATTTATCAGATCAATCAGGTCACACCCTGATGTCCTGGTTGCAGGCAGAGATACGATTTAGATCAAGTTTCTGGCTGAACACCTGTGTCACCTGTAGGTAAGGGTAGGCCTGGGTAATCCCTGCACCATCCGGCTGTGGGGGCAAGAGCTGGGCCCTGCCTGTTCACTTCACCAGAGCTGCGTGCTCTGGGCTCTCTTCTTGCATCAGCGTGGAGGAGTTACTGCAGTCATGGTGTGTTTGGGCTTACCTTTGCCCTGTTTTGTGCTCCATGTCATTGCAGACATCCTTTCAAAGTCCAAGCCAGGTCTTTACAGATGTCCCTACCCAAGAGGCTGTGACTGCCTGCACTGCAGGGGTCAGAGCTGTTGGGTTATCTCTAAGGGCCAAGGATCAAAGCTGAGTATTATCATCCTGCTAAGTGTGTTTCTTCCCATATATAGTGTTGGCACTGCAGTCATGTCTGGAGCCCCTCTTTGGAAGTAGAGGCCCTCCAATGGGGACAGACGGCCCCAGAGATGATCCAGACTGGCTCTGACAGCATTCATCAAGCCTGGCTGAGTCAGGAGCTGTCTGAATGCTGAGGAGGGGGTGTATTCCTACCTGGTGGAGGCAATAATTTCATTTCATCTCAGATTTGTGACAAGAAACAATTTTTTATAACTATAAGGCAGGAGGTATCAAACCTTGTGATTGGTGTTATCAACGACGCTTCAGATTGTGGTTGATTGCAAAAGGGTGAAAAGAAGTAGAAATAACACATCTGTTTAGGGCACCCAAGCCAGTGTTTAAATGAGAGAGCTGCAGACAAGTGGAGACCGGGAAGCTGTTCCCAGAGAAAAATCATCCCAACTGCCTGTGCCTAATACTCCCACTGATGTGACAGAAAAGTGATGGGAGCACTGAGATTAATTCCTCCATGTATCTTAGGTACAGACCCTTCTCACATGGCTAAGCACATTGTGTTATAGCATTACTAATGGCTTTCACTTGGAAGAAACAAAAAAAAAAGAAAAAACCAAGAATCTTTAATCTAAGAGACTTTCTCTTTTCTGGTTTCCAGTGTATTACCTTTTCCTTGCAGGAAAGGTACAGCTGGAACAACCACATCTATACTACCAGGAAAAAGGTCATTAATCAGCAACTTCCTTCAACTTTTCTGCAACCATGTGCGTGTTGCACTTTGAAATATATCCCAGACAAATTAAAAGAAGTGCTGGAATGAATCCATGGGAAACATAAGTTCAGTAACCAGATCTGTAGTATACAACATCTGTCAAGATAACGTGATCTCTCAGCAGCTTTGATGTGGTGGAAGGGGGCCACTGAGTTCCCCTGAGAAAGTTTCCCTTCATTCTCTTTATTAATTAAATCTGTAGACAGCCTCAGCACAAAGATTTTCCAAACCAAAACCTTGGGTGCATGAACAACTGAATGGATCCTTGAAAAGGCACATTACTGAACATCACTCAGTTGCCAGACATCCCTAGAAGTGTGAAGCCCTTTGGGCTGAAAGTTCTAATAAATGTGAGCTTGTGAGCTCCAGGCTCACAGGGACAGAAGGGTTAAAGGAAATGTGCCCTCTCCTCTGAACAGGGCCCTTGCAGGAGAGGCAGTGATCAGAGCACAGATAGCTGTGCCTTGATCAAAGCTCCCCCTCACTTCTGGCAGAGCAGGCAGTGAAAAGCAGAGCTGTCTCCTTCCTGAAATGATGCAACTGGGGCCAGCAGGAGGGAGAAAGAAGGCAGAGGGATGGACTCCTCATCCAGCATCTTCTCCAGGCAAAGCTGGGGCTGCTTTGAAGGGACTGCTGCAAGAGCCATGTTCATCGTCTGGAGAAGCTGAGGGATGAGGAATAACCCTGCCCTTACACAGGAGAGGAGCAGCCCCATCTCAGAGCAAGGGAGCAGGAACAGAGCAACAATTCCAGCTCTGTGTTGGTGACATAAGACCCCAGATGGGAGGAACTAGAGGGATGGGCTGGAGCCAGATAAATCACTCTAAAAATGAGGGCCTGGGTCAGACAGTGGCCAGCCAGCCTTTGTCCTGGCTGTTTAGAAACAGGGAGTTGCCTCCTTGCCCCTGGCAGCCCTGACTTGGCACCATGGGTTCCCTTCTCGTGATGCAGGTGACACTAGGTCCTGTCTCTGTACTGCTGTGCAATATGGCATTTCTCTGCCCATCTCCACAGTCCTAAGGTTGTGGTTACCCAGCCCCACACCTTTTTCTCTCTAGCTCAGCCCATGGATCCCTTCCTAGGAGAGATTATTGAAGTGCAAGCCTGTCTGGGCTGCCCTATCTCCTTGGGGAGGCCTCTTCCAAGCTTCTCTTGCTACACATATACACATATATCAGAGCTGGAAATGGGTTAGCTGGGAAACCAGGAGACAGCTCTGCTACTTCCCACCTTATGCACCACTGAACTGGGAAAAAAGAATCTGCTCTGAGGCTGACATCCCATTTTGCATGGCTCAGTACAGAGACAAACACAAGAGCACAAAGCAGGGGGTAAATCCTAGATTAAGGTATGGTTTGAAGGCCAGAGACCCCAGGGAAGGAGGTGCTGCTGGTGCAGCAGCAGTGCTGCTGCATTGTGTGTGAATAAGGAATACACAAAGGGCAGGGGAGCTCTGCAGACTGAGCAGCCTTGCTCCAGGGTGTTTGTGCTCAGGCAGTCCCCATGTGACTGGGAGTGCCTGTCCCTGTCACTGCTGCACTGTCCCCCATGGGAAACGTGCTTTGCTCTTCAGGCTTAAGCAGCTTCTGGGGTCACACAGGGTGGCTGCCTCCAGGGACTGCTGTCCCTGTGGCTGGAGCACATGCCAAGCTCAGATGGTCGCTGACTCATTTTCCACCCCTGGACAGGGTGTCCTCACTGAGCTCACTGAGGAACCTGTGTCTGCCATGGCCAAAGCCTCCTCAATCTCTGGGAGTGACCAGAGGGATGAATCAGCAGAGGATAGAGCCAGAGCATGAGCAGTGAGAGTAGAAGGGCAGCACACAGGTGCTCCTGCATCTGCACCGTGGCTACCTGGGCAAGACCGTGTCTGTTTGTTGGACATCAGCAGCATCATGTCTCATTACTCTGGGGCTGGCGAGGGATAATGGAAGCAAAGTGCTGAAAGATTAATCACATCACGCAGAATTCATCCATGAAATCTGGAAGGATCTATTGCTTGCTGAGGCCATGTGAAGCAAGAAAAACCATTGCAAGCAGGAGAAACCAGAGTAAGGCTTGTAATGGAAACTCAGCTAAAATATCCAGGGCAGTATATCCTAATGCTCAGCCTGTGTCTGTGAGGGCAGAGCCTGGGACCAGGAAGAGTCCCAAGACGTAAATTAGAGAGAAGTTTACCCTGGGATTTTGCTCTGCTTTCACTCTCATTTCAGGTTTCTGAGCTCCAGGCAGGGCTGGTCAGTGACAGAGAGAATGTCACATGGATGTCCCTTCCCAGACTCCCTCTGGGGGCACTTTTGCTATCCCCTGTCCCTCAAGGGAGACCTGTGCCACCCATGGGGAACTGCTCAGCTCAGCCCTGTGTGGTACCAGAGTGGTACTGGATACCTGTGTGGTATGCAGAGACACAGAATGAACATACACAGCAGCACCTCCCTGCTGTCAATGCTTTGCTCCTTGCAAATAGACCCCTCCAGCCCTGTCTCCATGTTCTGGCAGCTGGGGAGGTGCTGATGCAGCTCCTGTCTCGTTGCATGTCCCAGCTGGTACAGCAGCAGCTGAGTACAGGGAGTTGTGTAGCCCAGAGCTCAGGCAGCAGTAGTGCATTCTCCCTGTTAGCATTCCTTTTCCTGCGGTGGAAAGGAATACCAGGGAGTTCTGCAAGCAGTACCCCAGGGGAGCTGGAGACCCAGGGGGATGCAGACAGGGTGGTCTCATGTCCTGGTTCACCTTCTCAAGTCTGTCGACCCAGGAGCCAAGAGCAGACGAGGCCCAGCAGTTCAGCTGGTAGAAACACTCTGCTGAGAAGCACAGGAGAAGCCCAAATGAGCAGAGTAGATGAATAGCCTGTGAGTCAGTATCCCTGCTGTCCCTGCTTGGCCAGAGCCCAGGGTGTGGGAGAGAGGGAGGCAGAAGGGTTGGGGTGTAGAATCTGTCTGGCTTTCATGCTTCCTGACTTCCTTGTGGTCTGCAGTTTTATTTTTCCCTGCAGAACTTGTTTCAGTGCTCAGGTAAATCATGTGTCAGGCATAGAGTCATTATTGTCATAGGGCTGGATAATATCCATATCCTGACCATTGTCTACCCCTTCTCCCAGGGGCAGGAGCTCCTCCAAGGGTGCCTGGGGCAGGTAGACTCCTCTCTAGACCTGCCAAGTGAGTGTCAGCTGTCCTGGGTAAGTCCCAGAGTTCTGTGAGTTCTGCGTGCCAGGGTTCTGCCTCTGTCACCTCTGGCACTGTGTGGGAATAGCCCAAACCAAACCAGGCTCCCTGCCAGCATGGAGTGGGTCAAGAAGAGCTGAGTTGAGGCACTAATTGCATCCCTGACCTGGAGCTAAGATGACAAAAGTCTCATAGCTCTGCTGAAGGCGCAGAAGGGTGCTCTAAGGGCATCAGAGTTGCTGGCCACCAGGCAGGATATGTGAGAGGAAATGAGCCTCGTGTTAGGTACATGGTTCTTCCACACAGACTTCCTGTGATCCTCCTCATTGCAGGTCTCACCACTCTGGGGACCCCCTGATTCCACTCAACCCCTGTAGGGCCCCAAAGCTGTCTAAGATAGGACCAAATCCTGAGCTACCCACCAAGGCTTAGAGATGCCACATGGGCCATTGTGTCTGCAGAGGGAAAAGCCAGGAAAGGACCAAATGCTCAGAGAGAACAAATGAAAAGAGAAAAGGGTTCAAAATGCAGGAACAGGGACCAGGAAGATGTCCCAGAAAGCAGAGCATCCTCACCAGGTTCATCATTCCCAGAGTCAGTGTATGCTGCCCTGTCCAGGGATATCCAAGATGATTCAGCAAGGAAAAGTCCCACTGTGGGATACTAGGATTGACAGACCTCCAGTCAAACCCAGTTCAATCTCATTTCAATTTTCATGAGGCAATTTCAGTTTTAAAAACATCCCTGGAATTACATTGCTTTCAGAAAATGTTTGGTCTAGGTGCTGCTGGCCTGCAGGTTCCTGGTGAGACCAAAGGGAAATATGTCTGCAAAGTCTGAGGAATATTTATCAAGCTGATTTTGAGTTTAGTTCATTAGCAATTACCTTGATTTGTCTTCCCCTGTTCTTGCCAATTTACCAGGGCAACGTCTTGGAAACTCGCCTCATTTGGAGAGAACAGGATGTAATTAGCCAGATAATCTGCTGATTCCCCTGTCAACCTCTCTGTGCCCGGTCCCAACACATGCAGTGGCTGTGCAGGCTGGATCAGACCTGATTCCTGGTGCTGTTTATGCACTTAGTGCCTCATAGGCAGGAACTAAGATGCTGTCCTGCCCTCGGGCAATGACAAATCCACCTCTTGGATCACTCCTCAGGCTGTAACCCCTGGGCTGAAACCATCTGGGAACTTTTGTTCCAGGGTTAGTTCCTTTGCCAGGGCAACAGAATTCCCAAGGGTATGCGGATATTTTTGAAAAGGATGGGGATCATTTATTTCCCATGGGCAGCTCATTTCTATTTTCTTACTGTGTCCATCCTTGCTGCTTTTTTCCAGACCACTAGCTAAGGTCAAGCGGCTCAGCCGCAAGTTGCGGCACAGCAAGGGCTCAGTCACAAATCACTGGGCACAGATGGCACCGCGTAAGTGATGCCTGAACATTTTAACTGCTCAGGGAAATTTCAGGGAATACCCAATGCTGCAGAGTCCTTCAGGAGAGAGAGAGGAGATTTTGTTTTCTATATCAGTCGTCGGGAATTGGTGGGGAGGAATACTACATGCTATCTATTACAGCTTCCTCCCCTTTGCGAAAGACCCCTCAGGAATGCCACAGGGGCTGTACAGCACTGCCAAGGATATCGGGGCAGTGCTGTAGGTCTGTGGTTAAGTGGTGCCTCCCCAAAATTTCCCTCCCTCAGGATGAAAAGGCCACGCTGTGTGCCTTGGGCTGATAAGTGTGTGCCACCTTCCGCCCTTGGGAGAGGCCCTGCCACGGAGGTGGGGGTGCAAATGCCCTGTGTTACTCTCAGACCACAACTGAATGTGAGACTCTTTGAGACTTTGGCTTGTCACGCAGTAGCAGATGACAGCAGCGAGGACCAGAGCGGGGTGGGGAGCGAGGGACAGCAAGAGAGGCTGGTGAGGTGACAGAGCGGGCTGTGAATGAATGCCTGTCCCATGTGGAGAGGGGCAGAAGTGACAACGGGGCAAGGCAGCGAGCAGCAGGATTTGTAGCATCCAGCCCTGAAAGGGCTCTCCTTCTGCCAGGCTTAGGACTTTCCACAGCTCTTCTCTGCTGTTAGCTCCCTGGGGAGGTCTTTCAGCCCGTTTTCCTGGTTTTGAACACAGGGTTATCACAGCTTTTCCTCGGGGATAAATGAGCAGGTGACGGCGCTGTGTGAACTGCGCCAGGTAAGTCCTGCAGCCCTGGGACCGGCGGCAGGGAAAGGCAGCAGAGGGACACGGCTGAGGGCAGGATTTGTGTGCTGAGGGCTGTACATGGCCCGTCCCTTTCTGAGGACCAGGATACTACAGATAAACACAATCCGAGCTGTGTGAGGACGGGGCCTGGGCTGGGGCAGAAATGGCTGCAGGGGCTGGGGGCACCCCAGCTGCTTCACCGAGCTGAGGGGGGAAAAATGCCACCCTCACAAACCACGTCTTCTTTCCTCCCATCCACTCTGGAAGGGTCTCTGGGCGGGGTCCGGGGATCCCTCAGGGGCTGTGGGTTTTGGGGACAGCTTTTTGATGGCGTGAGCTCAGCACTGATGGCTGCTTCACATCAAGGCTGTCCTTTGCAGAACGAGTGCCTGCACATTTGGAAACGCAGCACGAACGCGACGCTGCTAGGAAAGGTATCAGAAAACAACACTGCTCCCAAAGCCAGACACCACCAGGGTCACGTCAGGGTGATGGGAGCACTACACGCACCCCGAGGCCACCCCTGGGGATGTCAATGGGGACATGCAGACCTTCCCCAGGCCGGCTCCCGACCATGGCGCCGCTTTACCCCCGCTCCCTCCTCGGGGGATGGCGATGAAACGCCTCTCCCCGCTCCCGAAGCCTTGCCAACGGCGGATCTTCGCCGCGGCGGCGATGCCGGGAGGAGGGAGGCG
>VWZN01005863.1:33983-54879 GCA_013396955.1 Regulus satrapa | reverse complement strand
GGGGACTGAGTGTTTGTTCAACTTCTCTGCATGGTTTTTTGGTTTTGTTTGGGTTTTTTTTAGGCTCTTTTACCTATGGCAAACGTGGCCATGATTGACTATACCTTGGAGTTCCTAACAGCGACTGGAGTGGAGGAAACCTTTGTTTTCTGCTGTTGGAAGTCAGCTGAGATAAAAGAGCATTTGCAGTAAGTGATCTCCCTGTTCTACCTAACCATAACCCACGTGCCAGGGCAGGGCAGCTCCAAGCATAACTGGCACAGAGGCACACGTAATATAAACAGAGATGGCACGGGACAGCAGAAAACTCTGCATAGAAATAATCCTGGAACCAATACAATTTCAGGCAGTGGAACCTACAGAACTAACACAGCCACAGGAGGAGGGTCTAAGACACGCCATGTAGAAATCAAATTAAATAGCGTGTCAAAAGAAGGTACTATCAAAATTGAAAACGTGAGAACGTCTTCTTTGTTTCTTTTGGTCTCTGAAAAGAAGTTATATTGTATTTAGCCAGGAGTCTTTTGGTCCCCCTGAATTTTGCAAGGTGCTGTCCCTTAGTTAGCTAAGGAATTGATATTGTTTTGGTCTTTGTTATTTTAATTGTTCTTGGTTTAAACATATGTTTAATTTAATATCCATGGAACAAGATAGAAACTCTGGGGAAATTAAGGAGTAGCCTTGCTGCATCTGCAGGGAATTACTCCATAGACCAAAACACCCCAGAAAACTTAATCAGTAGAGAATTGTTTAGCCAGAGGAGCAAATTCAATAAAGTATTGTTTAGCAAAGAGGAGGTTGAGGTTCTCTTTAAGCTGATAAATCCAGGCGTGACTTGCACTGCAGGAGCAGCCTCTTGATGCCTTCCTGACAGGTTTTTCCCCCTCCCTTTCCTCCAGGAAATCCAAGTGGTGCCGGCACACGTCTCCCAACACGGTGCGCTTCGTCACCTCGGACCTGTACCGCTCCCTCGGGGACGTGCTGCGCGACGTGGACGCCAAGTCCCTCGTCCGTTCCGACTTCATCCTCGTCACCGGCGACGTGGTGTCCACCTTCAATATATCCAAAGCCCTGGAAGAGCACAAGTAGGTGCTGGGAGGCGCTTGCCTGCTGTGCTGAAGCTCCCTGAGGAGCGTTCTCACAGCCGTGCCCTTCTCGTGCAGGTTGCGCCGTAAGGTGGAAAAGAACGTGTCCGTGATGACGATGATATTCAAGGAGTCCTCGCCTGGCCACCACGCCAGGTGCAAGGAGGATGACATTGTCATTGCGATGGACAGTGCCACCAACCGTGTCCTTCACTACCAGAGGACGCAGGGGCTGAGGCGGTTCCGCTTTCCTATGGTGCGTCTGGAAGCTGCAGGGGGGAAGAGGGCTGCCGTAGAGAAGCAGCCCAGCCAAGGAGGAGATCCTCCTCAAATGAGAGCTGGGGGACTCTCCTAGCTGCTCCTCTTGGAGGAGCAGGTGATAGGAAGTAATTTGGGGTGAACTGGCTTTTTTTCCCCTTCACTTTTGTTTGAGGCTTGGTGAAATCAGGCTGGGATGTGCATGTTTGGGACTCATTTCAGCTTGGATGTGAGGTAGATGTATTTCTCACCGTTCAGGCTTTGTCTTTATTTCCTTTCCACGATGTAAAACAAGGGAAGGAGATTATTTGTGCTATCACGGGGGCTCCCAAATTGGGGTGCGTATGCCACTACCATACACAGACCATTTTTGCCAAATCATTGGTAAATCATTGGTTGGAAAAGACCTCTGAGAACAGAGAGTCCAGCCTTTGATCACCATCTTGGTACGTCCAGTCATTTCTTGAACACCTTCAGGAGTGGGACACCAGCACATCCCTGGGTAGTCCATTCCAGGGTTTAACAACCCTTTCCTTTTTGAAGTTTTATTGAGCCTGATGTGGGGTGGGATTGCTGAGGTGCAGGGAGTGGTACCTCCTTTTACCTGTTTGTTCACCTAATAATGTAGAAAATGCACTTTAAATGTCTGTGGAGGCACTTTCTCCATGAGATAGATGGACCAGTTTCTTTCTTCAACTCAGAGCTAAGGCTGTGATTGTATAATATATTCATCCCCAAATCAGTAATCAGGAGGTTATTTCGTGTCTTCAAATGGAAGCTCAAATCACTGTAGGAAACCAAAAAGGAAAAACCAAAAGAAACAAAATCCAACAGTACAGAACTGACCCACAGCTGTAAGAATTGTATTTGGATTTATCAGTGGTTTCTTTTGTACAGTTGTAGCTCCCGGAGGCTGAGGTAAAGGAGCCTTCTGGAAGAAAAGGGATTGTTGGAAGTGCAATCTGTGTCTGAGAGAACTGCACTTTGTAAGGCCAGGGACAGTCTCTGCTGACTGACACTGCGCTCTTTGTGTGCCCAGTCTGGGCCTGCTGAGATTGGATCCAGTAGATTGTAGATTTCTCTGATCCTCAGAACTTCAGCTCGTTTAATAATCCAGTCAATACTGGCCCTGGCTTATACAAGGCTTTTGGGGTTCCATCCTGCATGAGGCACTCAGGACATCTGAATTGTTTCCTCTTTCAGAGTCTGTTCCAGAACTCTATTGAGAATGTCGAGGTGCGCCATGACTTGCTGGATTGTCATATCAGCATCTGCTCTCCACAGGTGAGCCCTGTCCTTCCAGGGGTCCAAAATTCAGTCTGCACTGCTCCCTTGGTACTGCTGGTGTGCAGGGTGTGCGTGGCCCGAGTACCAGGTTTGGGAAACAGAGCTGGCTGAGCTGAGGGCCTGGGGGATCATGTGGTGCTGCTGTGTGGGCTCAGTCTGTTCCTGGCATCCACTGCTCGAGCCCAGCTACAACTGCATGGTGGATGTCAGAGATTGGCTGATTTGGCACAGAATGAAACCATTTCAGAAAAACAAGTGATTTCATTTTGGGTCTAATAGCATCTGTGGAGCAGAGGTGGTGGCTGTGCTGTGGGGAAGTGTCAGTACTTGTAAGCTGGTACCGTGTTAGGGTAACATTCAGGGTTATTCCAGCTAAGGCTTGATAACATATTTTCCAGATCTGATAAAGTTTGTCTGCAGCCTTCCTTTGGGGAGTGAAACTACAAAGTAAGGCTGGGCAAATTGCTTGTAAATGCTAAAGCAACGTCTTGCTCCTTTTGAAAACCAGAATCTGCTCATGGATTCTGGAGGAGTAGTAGGAGGAGGAGAGGAGAGGGTCAGTATTCCTAGCAGAAGGAGTCAGAGCTTTATTCAAGGCAAGACCATCACTTTCCTGTATTATATAACTCGGCTCTAACTATATTATTTCCATGTGTTTATTCCTGACAGGTGGCTGAACTGTTCACAGACAATTTTGACTACCAGACACGGGATGACTTTGTGCGTGGTCTGTTGGTGAATGAGGAGGTGAGGAGAGGGTTGTTACGAGGCAGATCCTGTTCCTTTGCCTTAGAGAACCTTCTGACACGCTCCTGCCCGTCTCCCAGGTCCTGGGGAACCAGATCCACATGCACGTAACCACGGAAGAGTACGGTGCTCACATATGCAACCTGCTGATGTACGAAGCCGTGTGCTCCGACATCATCCGGCGCTGGGTTTATCCTCTCACCCCAGAGATGAACTTCACCGATGACAAGAACCAGAGTTACACCCACTCTAAACACAACATCTACCGGGGGGTGGATGTGAGCCTCGGCCAGGGCAGCGTGCTGGAAGAGAACGTGCTCATCGGGCAGGGAACGGTCATTGGCAGCAACTGCTCCATCACCAACAGCGTTATCGGGCAGAACTGCAGGATAGGTGAGCGAGGGCTGGGAGATGTGCCAGCCTGGCCAGGCCAGGGCACACGGCACTTGGGATTGAAAGCAGTTTGGCACTGAGAGAGGATGATAGCTGGGTACTGATTGATTGCTAATGGGGAGGAAGGAGAAAAGCTTGGTTTTCCAGCTGTGGAAATAGATTAAGGTTTTTCAGGGTAATGAAATAATGAAGCTGGAAAGTATCTCATGCAAATGAGTTGTTTCAGCAGCAGAGAATGCGTGACCTTTACTGATCAAGAGTTGTCAACCACTGACAATCCTGCAAATGAGGGGCATCTGTCCCCATTTTCATGAGCTGTTTCCTAGCAGCTGATTACTAACCTTGCTTCTTCCTACCTTACTCCTTCTTAGCCTTGGCTGTTTTTTTGGGGTTTTTTTTTTTGGTTTTTTTTTTGTGATTTGGCTGTGTTTGTCCAAAACTGGGTTGTCAGTTTTTACTCTCAAGTCTCTGTGGAGAGCAAATTTGTCTTTCAACTTTGGATAAGAAGTGGATGTAGGCCTCTGAGGCAAATTTTCCTCTGTTGTCTAACATCCATCATACATCAAGGGTGTTTGGAGTCAGTAAGGTGCTTCCTAGTGGGCTCAGCAGTGTCAGAGGGCAGCAGACAGAATTCTCCAACATATTTGTACTTGGTGGTGTATGACAGGTGATAAAGTCACTTTGGATGGAGCAGTTCTGTGGGACCGAGTGCACCTAGCAGATAACGTGGAGATCCACCATTCTGTTATCTGTGATGAGGCTGAAGTGAAGGAGAAAGTAAAGCTAAAGCCCCGCTGTGTCCTCTCTTCTCAGGTGAGCTGATTTGTGTCTGTTCTGCTTTCTGCCTCTCTTGGCAGGTTACACTCTACTATTCCAGAACCCAGGGCTGCCCCAAGTCCTTTTGCAGAGGTGGAGACTTTGCTATTGCTCCCACCCTTTTCTTCCCTTTGCTTGGCTGGGCAGTGTGGTGTGGAATGTAGCAGTGCTGGTGTCTTCAGTTATCTTTGTTAGTGGCAGCTTGTCTGGAGCTGCTGGTGGAGGTACAAGGGGCAGTCAGAGTGTTTTTCACTAAGGTATGTTTCACATATTTTCAGGTAGTAGTAGGTCCTGGCATCACTCTTTCTGAGGGCACGGTGATCTCTCTGCACCCCCCAGATGAGGAGGAAGAGGATGATGACCAGTTCAGTGATGATTCTGGTGTGAACAAGGAGAGCAAAGTGAAGCTGAAAGGTACGAGAGTCTCTGTCTCCATGCACTGAAGCTATGCAGGAGGATTTGTCTTCCATCATCTTTTGGGGTCTTTACCAGCCCTATTCCAGACACTGCAGTGCCAGGGTGGAGCTTAGTGCTGCATCCAACCTGGAAGCTGTGTGTTTTCATCAGAGCAAGCAAGGATACTCGGCGCTGTCCAAGGGCTTTGTCCTTGTGAAATACCGTTGCTACGGTGTGGGTTTGTCAGGGGATCTAAAGATGGTCTGCCAAATGGTGCTGCTGTAGGAAGGAGTAAGGAAGTCACTTGCCAAGGCATGTGAGAAAATCCAAGCTGAAATCCATATGCAGCTGCAGGAATCCCAGCTCCCTCTTGGCGAAGGCTGTTTAGGGGCAGTCATGTGCAGGCTATACCAGTCTTACTTCAGGTTTGTCTGTAAGCAGATCCGCTACTTCCACACTCTGATTACTGATTCTTTTTCAGGTTACAATAAAAAGGACGTCGGCTCAGAAGGCAGAGGCTATCTCTGGAAAGCAGATGACAAGAATGAGGAGGATGAAGAAGAGCAGAGACAAAGCCTATGGGGTGAGGAAAAGTTTGGTGTGGTCACCTGGGGGCAAACAGATAGGCATGTTTTGGGGAAACAGGCCAAGTGGGATGTTGGTAACTGTGTCTAGAGCAGGATCTGTGATGCAGACTGGCTCCAGATAACAGCTATCTGTGGAGGGAAGGTGAGGGGTAAAAGCAGGTCATGGACCAGATTCTACCTGTGCTCTGTCGAAGGTGTTTGTTAGGTATTTGCCTTGCACTAACACACAGAGCTGTCTGTGCTGGGAATGCTGCACTATGGGACACCAGGCCCTCCCTCAGATGGGAAATGCTTTGGCTATTCCAGGAGCTGCTGGCTTTCTTCCTGCCAGTGGCAGTATCTGCTGACATTGCTCCATTGTGAGTCAGCAGTCTGCACAAAATGCAGTTGCTTCTGTCCTTGTCCTTTGTTTCTGCCTGCAGATTCCCAAAAAATCCCGTTATCCTAGTGCCAGCTGTAGTGTTCCCTCTGCAGCAAATCTAATCATCTGGACCTGTAAATAGAAACTTCATTGCAAGGACAGATAGTTGCTGACTTGGTTGGGAAGTCCCTGAGACACCTGGTTCCTCATGGCGTATGATTTGAGTGCTGAATGCTGCATCTTCTCCTTCTTCAGGCCCAGCTATGCACTCAGAGGAAGAGAGTGAATCTGACAGTGACCTGAGCATGGGCTCTGAGGAGCCAGACAGTCGGGCAGCTTCCCCTCAGCTGGATGACATCAAAGGTGAGATGGGCTCTGAAGAAGCACAGGGACTCTGTAGATAATGCGGTGTGTGAGGTTTGTGCTGCTTTCTCTGGGTGTATTGGAAAATCTCTGCACCTCTACGATATGTTGTTTCCTGATCTCACTTCGTGCATTTTCTACAGAGTTCTTTAATACTCCCTGTATCACTGCTGGGTTAACCCAAGGCAGTCAAGGATGGGAAAACAGACAAAGAGCCTCTGTCTTTCTCATTCCTCATCATTGGACCTTCATGAAAGAAACCTCACTGAGTTGTCTGTTTAAATGGCAGTGTCATTGCCTAATTTTAGAGACTATGGGAAGGTCCAGCAGAGTTTCTCTGTATGGACAGCTGAGTACTGTAATCATTCTGGAGAAAGAAATGTCTCTGTAGGAGCTTCCTCTTTTGGTAGAGATGTTTTGTTTTTCTGTTTTGTTGTGTTAAGCTTACCTGTATTTGAAAGAGGTTCAGGCCAGCTTGGAAAAACATGAAAACCTTGCCATTTGGAATATTACCCCAAAGGAAATGAAACCAGTAAATTACAGGTTTTAATTAATAGTTTCATTTATGGGAAGATGAGGTTTGTCTGAAGAGGAAAGGCTAGATTGTGAAAGTATAATAGAAACTCTGCTCTAAAGGGCTGCAGAGGTAAGTAGCTTTGTACTGGTTTCTGTGGATAAATCAATGATATTTAGTAGGTGGTTTCCTTTGTTTGAATTATATCTCACTATTTATAAGTATAGTTGCTGTGGGTTTGTGTCTTACAGAGAACAAATAGACATCTGTATCCGTGCTTTTTTTAGTGAAGGGCACCATTCCTTCAGCAGTGAGCAGTTTGAAGAATCTGTGCTTTCCCCTCCTGTCTAACTGCCTGTCCTTTCTTTCATTAGTTTTCCAGAACGAGGTTCTGGGTACGTTACAAAGGGGTGAAGAAGAAAACATATCCTGTGACAACCTGGTCCTGGAAATCAACTCCCTCAAGTGAGTTGGGGATGTCCTTAGGGATCCTCAGGGTGTCCTTAGGGATCCATATGCTGAAGAGTTGGGATTGACAGCAGACTTGTCAAAATAAGAGGTGAAACCACGTGAATGCCCACTGTTAGACATTTTATCAGTATGGAACATGAGAAATGCAGCTTAGACATCATGACTGAATGACAGCAGGTGTTGATGGAGAGCACCACCTGCATCTCTAGCATCCTTGGTGGTTAGGCTTTTCCTTCCCCATCTCTGTAACAGGAGATTGAATTGCTGCTAAGGAACTGTGGACTGAAGAGAACAAGCCAGTTCTTGGCATGACTGCCTGGAAGTTGGTGCAGGGTCTGCTGCTCTGGGCATTGCAGCATTCAGCCAGCTAGCTGCCTGCAGCTGGGGCTGTGCTGTGCTGTGGCTTGTCCACGGTGTTTTTACAGCATCAAGTCTAGAACACGTAATCAGAGTGCCTTTTATCTAGTGTTTCTCAAATCCAAACCTGTGTGCCTTCTTTTGTGCAAGAGCATTCCTACAGCTCTCTGGTAAATGTGGGGCTGCTGTCCCTGCAGCAGCTTGTTCCAGTTGTGATAGCAGATTTTCAGGACTTACAGCCTTATGCAGGGCCTGATGCAATGCAAAGTGGTTTTATTGCCTGAATATTTGGAAAACCAAATAAACAAATAGGTTGAGAAGATGAAAATCAGATTTTCTACTCTGTGAATAGCCGCAGTCTGCGGAGATCAGATAGTGTGAAATGTTGAGGATCTTTTGCCTTTTTCATCATAGGTATGCATATAACATTGGCCTGAAGGAGATGATGCAGGTGCTCAGTAAAGTGATCCTGGAGTTCCCACTGCAGCAGCTGGATGCAAACCTGGACTCCCAGAACTATTTCTCAGCACTGCTTCCTGTGAGTCCTGCTTCATTTGACTCTTCTCTGGGCTTGTCTCCTAGTGTGTAGCAGTCCCCCTGTGTGCCCCTGGTAGTTCCTGCCTGAGAAATCTCTTTGGTTAAGCCTGGAGCCACTTGAACTCCTTGAGTTCATGAGCCTCTTCATGAGTCTTCTATAGAAGTAAAAATGAACTGATACTGTTGTTCCTGCTTGCCAGAGCTCAGCTGAGCCTGTAGGTGTGGGAGCTCTACTTCAGTACCTGTGGTTGTTTCTGTTTCCTGTGTGAGGCAGTGGAAGTGCATCATTTGTAGAACAGAAGAGAGAAGGTTTGTTAGAGATGTCTTTACAGTCTTGTATTCCAGCAGCCCGCTTCCAATCCCTCTCAAGTCCTGTCCCTGGGGCAGTGGGGAGCACTCCTCTCCCAGTGGGATCCTTTCCAAGGTCCTACTTGTCTGCATACTATAATTGGTGCCAGTTTGTTTTGGTTTTTTTAGCCAAATGCAAAGGCATGATGTTGTATTTGTGCAAAGATAAAGTTCTGCTTTGTCTCTAGGGAAATGGGTTGTATAATTGGGTGTACCAACTTCAATTTCCTGCCTCATGGCAGACAAAATAGGGTAGGATCTGTTTTTAAAAGCAGGCAGTCTTTTCTTCATGGCTTTATTCACCCAAGCTGAAGTCATTGTAGTATTTTTGTCTCCTTGTTGCAGTCCATTAATGTATTTGACTCTGCAAACTCTACAGATTCTGAAGATGCTCTTTCAGAATGAATAGGTCTGGCACATGTTTGGGACAGACTACTTCAGGTTTTTTTAGTTTGGGTTTTTTTTTGTTTTTGAGATTGAGAGGAACACTAAACTTCCTCATAATCCTTTCTCTGAGGAAGTATGTGCTTTCAATTGATGGGAAAAGGTGGAAAACTAATTTTCCTTTGTGTAGGTGTAAGCATGCTACTTAATTCACCGCTCGGACACGTGGAGATGCCTTCTGCAGAAAACATCCATGTAAACTGATCTATTCTTCAGATGGTTTAGTGAGATTTTGCTGCTCACTCTGTTTAAGTTGTTTGCTTTTGTTCATTTTTCCAGACTGTTTTCTTGAATAGCATGTCCTTTCCTAGAAAAAGAGAACTGGAGGAGGAGGACCAAAGAAAACGTTGGAGCAGGTGTTAGATTAGTGGGAAGCAGTACACCTAGACAGCAGCTTGTGTGGAATTGGTAGCTATGTAGGATGGGAGATTTCTCTAATCCCAGCTGGGATATGGCATCTCTTGGTCTCCCAGATTTGGCTCCTACTCTAGGATGAAGGGGAAAGGAGAATTTCACTGCAGCACTCAGTTAAAAGATGTTCTAGTCTGGGGTGAAGCATATAAAAGCATAAAGTTTTGTGTAATTGCCCCAAACTTTCTGATTGCCTAGAAGCTAAAGACAATGGTAGTACATGAAGAGTTTCTCTGGGTAACCTTGTCCATACATTTTTCATCAAAGGAAAGCTAATGCTCATGTTTAGCAACAGAGAGAGCAGGTCAGCTCACCTTTAGTGATAATCAGAATGAAATGTTTAGAGTGGCCATGTGTCATGTCATAAGCAGGTGGCATTTTTCTAGGCAGGGAATTGTGTTCAATTGTGAAGTACAAATTCCCCGTAGATTTATCAAAGCAAGGCAGGTGTCAAACCATCATGGCAGCCAGTTTCTCCAGATTCTCCCTTGCAAAGAACAGCCAGGGAATTTCGTAGAGAATCCTTCACTGTGTTCAGGATTGCTGTGCTGACTTTCTGCCCAGTGTCCTGCTGAGGTACAGGTGTGTTCACTCGCACACATGATGTTTATCACTATTACAATAAGCCAGGATTTGGGATGAGATGTGTCTCTAATAGATGTAGTGAACCAGCCTTCAAAGGCTTATTAAACACACATCACTGGTCTTCTGAGGCAGCAGCTTTGTGTGTTTACCAGCAGTGTTCTGAAATGACCAGTTCTTCAGGCAAAAGTTGTACAGCATCTGGAACAGCATCTGCAGCTTGAGATTCCCTGCTTAGTAAAAAGTACACTCCATTAATTTACTTATTTATACTCTGAAAATCCCAAGCACAGACTTGGTATAGGTTAGTACATAATGAAAGCAGTTGCTGCTGAATTTTGTAGCTAAAACTGCCTCAGGCAATAGCAGTTTTGGGCTCAGAGCTGCTCGTGATGGAGTAGTTGTGAAAATGTTATTTTTTGTTAGATGGGGCTCCCTGCATTCTGAGAGTGATGGGTATCAGAAGCCCACTGAACCTTACAGATGTTTTATGTTTCTCACTCTCTTTGTAACTCAATTCTGACCAAGAGATGCTGAAATAAGATGGGTTGCTTGTGTAAAAACCTGTGGTAGAGCAGTCCCAGGCAGCTCAGGAGGGGAAATTGTGGGAATGCCATAGTTGTGATGTATGGTTTGACTTGAAACCACAGTATGTGGACTGAAGTGCTGACCCCTGAGCATGAAGCTGTAAAGTGTTGCAGCAATTTTAGGAAATAAGCATCTGGTAAAGGATATGCCTGTGGGTATTTTTTTCAGACTAAACATGGAGGCTTGAGAAAGAGGTATCCAGTTTGATGTTTATCAGGTGTCTCATTCAGCTCCTTGTACAAGTTGTAAAGCAGAGAAGGTGCAGAAATAGACCTTTCCTAGAACTATAGGCCTTTCCCAGAACTGGGATTCTGTAATGGTGTGCATGTGAACACACTATGAGATTGCTTATTTGGGGACCAAATGGATTTCTGCTGTCACTGAAGCCATTTGTGGTGACCAGCACAGATGCTGTTGTGGTTTAACACATTGGGATTGCAGTTTTGTCCACTGTGTTTTGCACATACCTTCCTGATGGTGTTCTGTACTGATGGTAGATGTGAAATTATCTTGGTGTGGAGACTGTCCTTCTGACAAGAGAGCTGGATCACAAACCTTTGTGAAGTTGTTAGGATATCACTGACCAGATTTGGTGAAAGGTGAATCAACCTGTCAGAGAAATCCAGACCAGATTGTTTTGAGGAGTTACCTCTGTAGAGTCAAACCTGAAAAATTGTTGTAATGTCCATAGGGCTCTCTGTAAGGTAACTTTCACATATTTCAGTGGTTTATCAAATCCACATTGCAAGCTTCTAATTCTCCAGTTTAGATTTTCATGAAACTCCCAAAATAGCCTCTCCAGTCACACAGGCTGAGAGGATGAGATGTTTTTCCTAGGGACTCTGTGGGGCTGAGCCAGTTACAGTGCAGTGCATGTTCTCAACTTGACATGGTGTATTTTTTCTTATTTCCCTTTTCCAACAGCAGGCACACTGAATTGAGTCCTGAGGTTCTGAGTGTTTTCTTTATAAATAACCTGCTTTCAAAAACTCAATAGCTACTGGTTAGATTTGTGCCTGCTTATGATTTGAAGGTGTTAATAGAAAGGCTATTACAAAGTGTTTCTTAGCCTGGAAGGAACTTTGCAGTAGCTTTACTGCAATTGAGGTGAAGATTCCAAGGAATAATAAGAATGGGGAGATGGTTGTAGAGGAGGGAAGAGTGTTTAGCATTAAGCATTTTTCTAAACATTAACGTACCTCCTGTAAATATGCCACAGAACCCTCAGTTGTTTTATTGTGATACCATGATGATCAGGATCATTCTGTGCTGTTACTGTTGTTCCTTAAACCAGTCAATGTACCAATGTACAGATGAGTTTGTTTGTACTGATCCCCTTTGTTTCTGCTTGAGACGTGCAAATTCCAGCACGGCTGCATAGCAAACGTGTCTGAAGAGGTGATGGAGTGCAGTGCTGCAGAGTAGGTGAGCTCTGTTCCTAGCTCAGGCTGCCTTTATTAGTCCACACCAGCCTGGACTATCTCCACAGCCTGGGTTGTAGCTTGACTGTGTGTCCTGGAGCTCTCTCATAACTGTTAACAGTTATCTTGGACACTATAATGCTGATTAACCCCAAATGTAGGTGACTCAAAGCTTCTTCATCACACCCTAAGCCCCTGTGAATTGCCAGGTTTCTTGCAAAACAAACCAGATGTGTTCTGTAAGGAGACACTGCTGAAGGCACAGCAAACCATTGTATGTGTGCAGGCATGCCAGGGGTGTCGTTTCAGGATTGCTTGCTGTTGAATTACTCAGTTCAGAAAGATGTGGAACACTGATTTAAGTTCCTACAATGTTTTTGTAGGACGGTCAGGTCATGATGTGGCCAATAAAGAATTTTTGTATCTTATCCAAGTTCTAATACCTTTTAAAATTTTTATGGACAGGGATCTAAGTCGTACCTCCTATCCCAGATTCAGGTCAGTCTGTGCTGCTTTGCAGATCTCCCTGCTGCATATTTCCCAGATATGTACAGCAAGGGAAAGAACTGTGGGGGACTCAGAAATATTGTTTGAAGAGACAGCCCTAAAATCATTAAACTTAACGCTTCAAGAAAAATAAGCCTTGGAGGAGAGAACAACTAATAGTGCAACAACTTCTTGCCCTTCATCCTTCTCACTTATTCCCTGCAGCAGGCTTCAAGATCCAAACAAGCCTCTAGGCACACAGCAAATGTATGATTTGCACTTTGGGGCTGCTCTGACACGTTCCTGTTTTAGGGGTGGTTGTTTTTTACTGTTCACTTCTACTCAGCTGGTAATTAACCTGGCATTATCTTTTTCTCTGTTTCCTTATTCGTCCTTCTGCTTTGAAGGAAAATTCCACTGAAATGTCAGCTGCTCTGTGGGGGGAGGCTGTGAGTAGCTTGTAGGTATCTCTCCTTATCAGTCTGCAGTGAAGAGATTTTGTTTGAACACCAGACTCTGTTGAACACATTTTTTTGTGATGATCTGGTATTACATCTAGAGAGCCAAAACCGAGAAAACTAATAGATAAAGCTTAGGTAAACCAGGTTCTGTCCTCACATGTGAGACTCAATAGCATCTTTTTCATGGACAGAGAGGGTCAAATACCTGAAGTAGTCAGATGAATAGTTTCATAAAATGCTCCCTGGGTCACCTTCTTGCTGTAAGACAGCTGAGACACTGGGCTGAATGCACCTCTCCATCTCAGCTCAGGAGCTCTTCTGTGTTTTCTCCCTGCAGCTGTTGAAAAACTGGACCCCGTTATTTAAGAACTACATAAAACGAGCATCAGATCACTTGAATGCCTTATGTGCCATTGAGGAATTCTTCCTGGAACATGACAGTCTCTGCACATCGATAGCTAAAGTGAGTATCCACTCCCAAATCTATTTTTGCTAGATTCACAGTGGACTGTGTCCTATTTACCTCTCTGCTTTAGGGGAGAGAATGTTGGGGTCTCAGTGGAGAGGGTGTGTAGGAAATGCATCTGTAACAATTTCTTAAAAAAAGAAAAGTTCTGTGTCTGCCTGTGCCTCTGAGGGAGCACAGCTGAGGGTGAGTATTAATTACCAGCCTGCAGCCTGTGAGGAGCTATTATTTTGCAGCTTCCAACGTAGATGCCCTTGTTGTGTGATGCTGGAGGAGGCGAGGCCAGAGACTTGCTCTAGGAAGAGCTTCACTTCATTTATCTCTCTGTGGTCCCTGGGATCTCACTGCTAAATGGTTTATCCTGCTTTGGAGTGCAAAACAGAAAAGCTGGGAATAAAACTGGAATTTTATTCAGTCTGGGCTAGTTATGAAATTGGGAATAAAGGAAACCTGTCATGTGGCATATTATCCGTCTCCCTGCTTCTGAGATTTTTCATATATTCCTCCTCACCGTCCTTCAGAATTTTTTTTGTCCCTGCATTCTGTCCACCCTATCACATGGGGAGCATTTGACTTGGATTACAAGGCTCCTTTAGCAGCAACTCAGAAAGCCCCTGTCTGTTTTGGAAGAGGTCTCCTAGAGCCTGCTTAACTCTTGTTTCCTCAAGAAAGAGCAATCCTAACTTCTGCTACCAGCGCTTCTGGCTGATGGCAAAGCACTTAGGACTCGAGCCAAAAGCCTTCAGTTCGGTGAGCCAAAATGTCCTTGAATTACAGCAATTGTTTGGCATGTGTCCATTGTTCTAGGAGCCTGGGTTTCCCTAGAGGCTGGGAATTGAAGTGACACTTTATATTCGGAGTTGGCAGCAGCTTTGTTAGCGCTCTGCCGCAAGGAGAGCGGCTGCGGAGCGCCCTGAGAAATCCTGAGCTCCTCTGCCCTCGCTCACGGGCCAGGGGCTCGAGCTGACCAAGGACCAATTGCTCTGACATCTGCCATAAGGCACTGCAGAGAGAGAGCTGGCAGGAGCAGGGAGCCTGGGGCAGAGCTGGGCAGGTTCATGCTCCTCTGCACGTGTCACTGGTCTGTGTGAGCCTGCGTCGGTTGCTCGTGGGATCTGCTTTAGGGACGGCGTTTGGGTTTTAAAGAGAATTTATGTCTTGAACTGATGTCCTCTGTGACCCGTTGTTGCCCGCTGCTCTCAGTCATAGCCAGCGTTCTCAGAGCTGAAGCTGATGAACTTTGACTCGTTACGTGTCAGGGAATCTGTCAGAAACATAAGGCTGGCTAGGAGAATCACGGTTATTTTTACCAGCAGAAGGAAAATGAAGCAGACTGAGTGCCTTCTGGTGAAGATGGAGCTGAGAGACACAGATTACGTGCAAACTTTGTGCTTGGACGTTAGCTGGTCCCAAAAGAGTTTACAGAGAGCCTGTTGCTCTTTTCTAATTGATGCAGGTGTTGATGACATTTTACCAGCTGGAAATTCTGGAAGAAGATGTAATTCTCAATTGGTTCTCCTTGCGGGACACGTCTGACAAAGGAAAGCAGCTTCGTAAAAACCAACGGGTGAGTCCCAAAGGTGTTGGGAGAGGCCTGGGTGGGGGAGAGAGACAGACAACAGCTGCTGAAAGAAACTTTGAGTGAACTTTGGTGTCACTGTCACCTTCTGTGGAGCAGCTGCCATCACATGGTAGGCCAAAAAACACACGGGCACACTGAACACTAAGCAACGCAGATTTGTTCTCCAGAACAGGCATTTCTGTGCATGCTGCCATAATTATCCTGTTTGGATGAGGAATGGAGGTAGTATGAGGATTGTTTCTAGTGGGCTCTCTGTAGCACGAGGCCAGCACTTTCTGGAGTAGCAGCACGACTTCATTAAGCCAACACCCATTTGAAATGGGCTTTAGGCCAATGCCCTGTGTGCTGGCCCCATGCAATTCCTTTGAAGCTTTCATTCCTGGCTCAGCAGTCCCTTCACATATATTTCTAAGCATTTGCTGTACTGAGTAGTTTCATTTGGCTTCTGTTGCAAGGAGCATATAAACTTTCCTCCTCCATCAGGCAGAACTTTGTGCTGCAGTTTGGCTGAACCCTGTTCCAGTCCTCCTCTCTGGATCTTGAAGAGAAGTAGAGGAAAAAAGGCCATTTAGAGAACAACTTTGTTCAAGACCTTTGCAAAGTCAGCTATTACTGTAGGTCAGCAGTGCTTTCAGCTGCTTGTTCAAGCCCAGTTAAAATGTAAAATGAGCTTCCTTTTTAATAGAAGTTTCTGAGGGACAAGTTGTTTTTTTTTTCCCAGCAGAGTTTTCCTAACATCTCAGCTAAGGTGCAGCTGCCATCTCTTTGCCCTCAAGCTCTGAAAAGCTCTCAAGCTTTTGTCATTTTGCTGACAAAAAGGGGAATTGCTGGAGGGGTTGTCTGACTGGAGGAATCTCCTTTAGGAATTTAATCAATCTGCATTTGTCTGAGGCATCCAGGTTGTTTTTCACCTCATTGTCTCTCCCTCAGCCTGCCTCCATTTCTGTTTCTTTTGGAAACTCTTCCTCTTTCTCCTGCATGACAGTGCTGCTCACTCACACAGTGTATTTGTTGAGCATCTCTTAGCTGTTAGTTGTTACCCAATTATGTTTCATTCTCTCTGCAGCTCCAGAAGTTTATCCAGTGGCTGGAGGAGGCAGAGGAGGAGTCGTCTGACGGCGACCAAGACTGACACGGCTGCTCAGCATGAGAAGAGGCTCTCACTGCCTTTCTGGGCCAAGTGGGCAGGGCAAGATCAATGCCAGTGCATGGTGTGTAGATGTGGGGCCTGACATCAAAGTGACTGACAATCCCATCAGTAATTCAGTTGTGTGTTCCCAACTTTGCCACTTCCCTCCCTCCCTCCCTCATTTGCACCTTACCTTTCAAACTACAAGGGAAAAGCAGGAGGCGGTGCTACCTAAAATCCCTCTGGAGCCTGGATGTCATGTGCTATAAGCTGTCTTTTGGGAGGTCCTTGTTACTAATACAAAGGGAGAGAGTAGATGCAAATGTGTATGATGGAGATCTAACCATCAGGGTGGTGGAAGAATGGTCATACAGCTAAGGTATTTGGAGTTATTGCTTCTGGAGCTAAGGGAACTCCTGCTGAAGAGACACTGGCAAGGTTGGTGAGTAAGAGCATGTGGATTAGAATCTGGAGTGCAGGACTAGAATTCAGGAGTTCTTGTGCCTGGAGAAGATGCAGTTGTCTGAGGATGCCCAAGGCATTTTGCAGCCTAGAAGGCACTTCTGTGATCTTTCCAAAAGGGAAAAATCTCTTGCCATCTGCCATGCTAGGATCTAACACAAATAGCACAGCGGAGCTGGTAAAACCATGTGTTGCCTGTGCTGTAGAACTGGGGGTGATGTGTGTTCAGCTTCCCCACAGGGGTGGTTGATGGTGGATGGTTGTACAGGTCACCATATCCTGCATGTGATCATTCTTCTGTGCCCCCAGCTTAGCAGACATGTTTTAGGGAAGTGTCTGTTTCTTTATTTTTTTTATGAAAAGGGAGCAGAGGTGCCTGGCTCCTCCTGCTGCACCAACTACACTTGTGTTTTGCCCTGGGGGCATCGACTGCACCAGCTGCTTTGAGGAGAATGCAAGTTCCTAAGTTCTGCTCCAGTGTGAAAAGGAGCAAATGGTATTTCCTTCAGCAGCGCACGGTCTGCATATCCACACGATTTCAGTTATATAAGCTTGCTTACTTCATGGCCTTTTATTTATTTGAAAACTTCCCTCAGCCAGCCGGGAAAGTGCTGCAAACCCACTGTGAGGCTCTGCAGGCACAGAGCAGCTCGGCAGGCAGCAGGGAGTTGAGTGTGCCTCTGGCTCAGACAGTGTGTGGCAGCAGCAAGGCCTTTAAGAACAGCTTACTTGGATAACTGTGTCCTTACTTGGACACAGTCACTGTGCTGTGTTCTCCCCTGCTCTCAAAGAACAGAGTGAAAAAGGTGCTGCAGCCATCAGCTTGTGTTTATAGGTGGGTTATTTGTTGGACGTGCTGACCTTGCCTCTGCCCCTTCAGGAGGAGCATGGAATAAATCCTTTGCAGGGGGAAATGCACTGGAGCTGCCCACTCAGGATATTTACTTGGCCGTTCCGTGGTGCCACAATTGTCAGTGAGGGGACAGCATTGGATGCTGGAGACCAGGGATACTGCCTCTAAAAAGCTGATGTTCAGGCAGGGCCATCTTGTGCACTCACCCTATCAGTTGCCAGGATTGTGCATAAATGTCCTTGTTTTCTGACATTGCAAACTCAGTCTTGTAAATGTTGGGGAAATAGTTGGTATCTGAATTTTCTGTATCTGCCAATATTTAATTCAGGGAGCAAATAAAAACTATCCTGGTGTTACCAGTTTGTTTGCTTGTTTTGGACTTGGAATTGTACGTTTCCAGTTTTACATGCCTGAGCAGGGCTTAGTGTGTAAATGAAATAACTCATCGCTGCTTTTTCCTGGGATTTTAAGCACACAATAGGCAGGTAGGAAATGAGCACAGCATTGAATCGGTGAAAACATTCCATGGCAACTCATGCCCCCTGTTTGCAACTCGAGAGCAATTCATTAAAACTTCTGAACTTGGAATCCTAAAGCGGGTAAGGTTTGGTTTTGTACAGAATTATGTTGCAAAGAGGAACCTTAAATCCAAAGAGATCTGTTAGGATTTCTCATTATGGGAATTGATGGGAATGTTGGCTGATACATCCTGCATTGTGTCTTCCTGATGCTGGGAAATAGGAACTGGCAGAGGCAGGGTAGGGCAGCTACAGAGCCCTTAGTAAAACCATTTTTACTATTTACCATTTTACAAACCAGCTGCAAGACTTGGTAATTTTAAAATCTCCTTGGACATCTCAAGTATTTTTTTTTCCTTTTACAGGGTAAAGGTGGCTTAAGAATAAATTTAACATGTAGTGCTTTAAATAGCTCAGTTTTGCCAGAAGTTCTCCGTTATTTCTGCCAAGTAACAATTCCACTTTTGTTTTTTCCACATTCCTTTCTCCTTTGCTCCAAGTTTGTGATATGAGCTGCTTTTTTACCTGGAAGTTAAAATCCTAGGGGGAGAATGTTGCTCTGTGGCCACGTCCTTCAGGCCTTCGGTGCTGTGTGCGGTGAGGTAGATTTACAGATGCCAGGAACAGAGTCACAAAAAGAAAACAAATTAGGACACTTGATACTCTCCAAGGTGGAGTTCTGGTGTGGTGCAGCATCCTTATAATCTGATGCATGTTGTATGTTTTAGAGGAGCATTTATTCCATTGCTGAAGTGGGGGCTGAGGTTGATGCTTCAGTCAAGATCTTTTTCTTTGGTTGGAAGACTAGAAATGCCTTTGAGAGCAATCTTGAATGTGAAATCATTGCTACCCATCTCTGAGCAATGTAAGCAGTATTTTATTTTCCTAAGGCTGTAATCAACTTGTCTGACTTCCCATCTGGGATGGATGGATGGATGGATGGATGGATGGATGGATGGATGGATGGATGGATGGATGGATGGATGGATGGATGGACGGACGGACTGAAGGAACCTGGTGTTCCTGTATCAAACCCATCACTTCAGTTAACAATATTCCTTTTAAAAGAAAATGATAGTTTGGTGTTACTTAAAGGTGTAAGTGATGGAACTCAAGTACATCCACCTCTGCCTTGGGCTGTTCCAAGATGCACTAAAATGTCTTACTGTATACTGTGTGAGGAGAAGCAATGTTATTATCAATGCTGCAATTTTAAAGTTGCAAGAATTGCAAAAATAAGCCAGCAGGGAGTTCAGAAACTCTTCCTTGTGGACCTTGGAGTGCACAGCACAATCCCCTCCTGCTAATTTCTTTGGCACTGTGTCCTTAACTTCCATTCAGTGAGTCACAGAGCACAAGGCCTCTGTGAGCAGTGAAACCGATCTATCTTGGAGTCTATTCAGTCACTTGGCCTGTTTTAAAAGAAAAGGCAGCTGTAGCAATGAGATTTAATCTACTGCCACCCTGGGTGGGGTGGCACCCCTCCCCGAAGTGCGTGTGCTCTCTCGGGAGCTCAGCACTACCAAAAATCGCCCTTTTGGTAACAAACATTGTACAGTTCAGGCCCCAAGGTGCATCATCCATGACTGTGCTGGGAGGTGGCTGAGACAGTGGCCCTGCCAGGGGCAGTCTAGGATTCTTTCACATGTGCCTGCTTTTGGGCAGGGAGGTGTTACAAAGACTAAGATTAGCTCTGTCTTGGTTGACACAGGAAGGAGCAACTTCAACTCCCATTCCTGACCCGGATTCTTCATTCCAAGTACACCAGCTTTTAGCACAGAGCTCCGAGCACAAGGAAATGACAATCTTCCAAGAGCTGATGTGGAAACTTGGGAGAGTCTCAGACCTCTTACAACTTCTGCTCATTTGAGGACTTCCCTTGAACCTTTTTTTTTGTTTTTCAGTTTAATGTCAGGTTCTTCCCCCAGCCTAGCAGTCCTGCCCAGGCAATTACTAGCAATGCCTGCAGGACTCTTTAATGCATCAGGAGGCTTATTTAGCTCAGCCTGCCTGCCCGCCCGCCTGAGGAACTTGGCTCTGTTCCCTGTCGGATCTCTCTGGCTCCTTTTCCTACTGCAGGGGAGTCTGCTCTGAAGGCTGATCTAGTCTCATGCCCTGTGCAGGCCCACGGAGTGGTGCTTCCTCTGCATTCGTTCCTTCTAATCCAGGATGGTGCAAGGCGGTTCTTGCCCTTCCTGCTGGTGGGTGTTCCCAAAACTCCATCCACCCCAGCTTTGCTCTCAGCCATAACTTGGGGAAACTGCTGATGGAGATGGGTCCGTGGTGCCTGCTGGGTGCTGGCGAGGTGTGCAGAGGGGAAACTGGACAGCCTGGGACTGCTGTGGAACAGAGGCAAGTCCTAGGGGCTGGGGGCACAGTGCTGATGATTATAGGTAAGAATGTGCTGGGGTCTGGGGAGATAAGAGAAGAAACCACACAGCCAAAGGGTGCCCAGGTGAAGAGGCCATGGTATGTGGAACACAGGATGCTCACAAAGAGCAGAGGGAAGAGTCTGCTTGGTGAGGAAAAGGTCTGAGTACTGGTGTTAGTTTTTGGATGGTGACAAGGGGTTCAGAGGAAAGCCTCAGCTGGAGAGGAGCTGGGGTGGATGGTAGTCCCTGTGTGTGGTGGCCATCTGAGACACACTACAGGGAGCTCAAAGGGGTCTGTGTGTGGGAGGGTAGGGTAGAGATGTTTTGTTTTAGAGATGTTTTGTTTTGATGCCTCATGTTTTGTAAGCTGTGCTCATGGGGCGGGCTAAGAGGTGTGTGATAAAGGACAAGGGCTGCAGGGATAGAAGGGGAGGCCTGGGGTGTGGGGGGAAGCAGAGGTGGTGGGACATAAGAATGACCCTGTGTGTGAAGCAGCATCAGAGGGAGTAAAGGGGAGTGAAAGCCGAATGGGAGCGGGGAGCCTGGGAGAGGAATGTCCCCAGCTGGCACTGGGAATGTGGGGAGTGCAGGCAGTGGACAG
>VWZN01005863.1:18320-33481 GCA_013396955.1 Regulus satrapa | reverse complement strand
GGGGCCGGGACCCCCGGGACGGGGAGGTGCCCCTCGGGCCCGGCGCGGGGAGCGGGACCCCGATCCAGCCTCCATCCCCGCTGCCTTTCCTTGGAGAGGAGGGGGTTGGTGGCCCCCTGGGGTTCTGTCTGGGGGGGACACGCCCTCCGTGCACCCCAGGACCTCACCTGTGGGAGGCTGGTGGCGATAGTCCCCTGTGCTCTGGGGATTCCTTGTCCCTGGGTGCTGCCGCCGTGGGCAGCCCCCCATCCTGGGATCCCGCATCAGCGCTGCGGGAACTGCCCCGTGCTAGCCCCTCAGTGAGCTGATATCCTGCTTTAGGGGCCAGAGGCACCTTGGAGGAGACCAGCGTCCCCAGCTGAGGGCCACCTCCTCCCCGTACTCGGGATGTTTGGCCAACACCTTGCCTGAGGTGGGATCTCCACATGCAGCCCACGTTGGGGTGTCTAGGGTGGCGTCCCCAGGTCGTATCCCACTCAGGACTGTCATTCCCCAGCAAAAGAGCCTGGGCATCTCCCACTGTGCCTGCCTGGGGAAAATGCCCCTTGCTCCCACCTACAAAAGAGTGTGGGGCTAATGCCATCTCCATCAGCCCTTTTCCACGAAATGGATTTGGGGACAGTTTTGTTCTCCCACCATCCATTTTGGGGAGGGACATCCATTTTGGCAGCTTTGTCCTCTGCATTTCATTTTTGGGAAGAGTGCGTAGAGGACCAGCTTTCTCCTCCCCTGCCTCCATGGAGGAGTGAGAGCTCTCCACGTGCTGCCCATCTCTGAGCAAGGGGTGTGTGCAAGACCCAAGTGTACCCAAGTACATGTCCCATCCTCAAAGTGAGATGTCCCGTGCTCAGTCTCTGGTGTGGAAGAGGGGTGCAGCCCTGCCTCATATCCCGTCTCCTGCAGGGCAGCTCTCTTCCAGCACGGCTGTTTCTATCAGTTCTCTGGTGATGCCCTTTGGTTCCTTCCCATCACAGGTGGCTCTTTGGTGTTCTGTCCCTTGTTTGGATGTTGTGCTCACCGATCTTCTGGGGAGCCCCTGCTTTCTCCTACCTGCGTAAAGTTGGTTACTGTTCTGGGGAACAGTACCATGTGGAGCCAGCTCCCTGTAAGACTCTTTGTCCTCACTCTGTTTTGTCCAGATTTCCTACATCTGACTTTCCTTCTTTTTCCATCCTGGGACCCTCTTGGTTTCCACAACATGTGACCCATTACCATTCCTAGGACTTGTGTATTTGAAGGAGTTGTGTGATCCTTCCTCCTCTGAAGATTTAGTGTTTACATTAGGTCTTGTGTATGGAGCTGGGATTGCAAAATGTTTTTGGTTTTATAGTGTTCCCAGTGTCTTCTCACTGCACCAAATACCTCTCTAGGCTGTGATTTTGGCTTGTACCCCATGTTGAACAGGGCTGGGCCTCTTTGGGGCTTGGATGAGATCTGTGTGGCTGCCTCAGCAGGGGGTGCTCTCCCCTCCTCAGCCAAATTATCCCAGTGCCCGGGTTCCCGTTAGTTTGGGAGGTGCCAGCTTTCAGATGAGCCTTGAAATTTGGAGTCACTCCTTTGACCACAGTCTGGGTTGCTTTGCCTCCCTAAATTCCTCCTCAGCCAGTGGAGAGCTTTAGTCCTCAGAAGCTTCCCTGTTTTCTCCTGGAAAATAGAAGTCTCCAGCCCTCATTTTCCATCAATTTCCTCAGCTATATCAGTTGTCCGTGGAGCGTTTCCTGTCCCTCAGCTGTTGGGTAGTGTTGGGTGCTATGAAACAGCTGCCTCTCCCTCTCTCGGAGGGGACCACATTCATTGGTGGGAGAAGTGAATTCTCCATGCATGCTGTTTGTAAACAAATGCTTTGGGATCCTTTGAAATGTTCTTCTTGAAGTGTATTCAAACTTGTCTTGAATGAAACATTGCCATGTGGGTGGGGAGAGTGCGCAGCTGTAAACAAAGTTTAATAATAAATAGCAGTGCCTCGCATTGGGAAGAGGGGTCTGGCGGCAGGGAAGTTTTGTGCTTTCCCTTTTTCATTCTCCTCAGTCTCTTTAAGGTTCTACCAGAGGAGGTAGATGAAAGATTAACAAAACTCAACCATAAAGCAGCATAGGGAGTTATAGTGGGTGATAGCAGGGAGAGGGGAAAATCACTCAGGAAGGCACCACAAGATCAGTTGCATCGGAAATGCAGGGGGTGAGATTTTTGTTGTGACCGGTTCAGCTAATTTGTTAGGGAAGCATAAACCACTCTGGAAGGGAAGGTGCTGCTGGGAGGGCGTTGGGGGCTGAGTGTGGGCAGCCTGTTCCTTGGAGAAGTCCTGGGCAATGAGTTGAGCAGTTGGAGCAGCATGTGCAGGGTGTGACAGAGAGAGCAAGGCCCTCGTGGTGTCACCATGCGTGCTTCACCAGGAAAGCTGTCTCTGCTGCTTTCCAGAGAGCTGAAGAACGAGCTGGTGGTTGGCTGGAACATGGTGGGAACAACCAGAGCAGTCCAGCTGCAGCCTTGTCTCTGAGAAGCCTTGAAGCCCCAGGCAGCACACAAAATAGAATCAAAGAATCGTTTTTGGTTTGAAAAGACCTTTAAGATCATCAAGTCCAGCTGAAAAATTTCATGATCCCTGGTAATTATGTCCATGAGAAAGCGAGCCATTGGCTTGCAGGGAGAATCAGAGACAGGAGGGCAGGAGGCACCTTGGCTGCTTGACTGTAAATCCATGGGCAATTAGTGAAAGCTAGAAGGAGGTTAACAATGGTGGCATTCAGAAGCTGTGTGACAGGGAAAAGCGTTTCTCTCCCACATGTGTTCCTCTCAGCTCCTTCCCTGAGGGGATTCCCTCAGGGTGCCTTCTGCCTGGCTTGTGCTGGGCTGCTGTCTGTCAGCTGGGCAGCGTCCAGGAGTAGGACCCAGGTTGAAGTCCCCTCAATGAGAGAAGAAGGACATGGCCTTAGGGCAGATGATCAATGAGGAGGAGGCCTGCAGATCCCATGGTTCTGCTTTGGATCGTCTACAGGATCCCTGTGGTATAAACCAACCTTTTCCTCTCATCACTTGTTAGGAATGGAAGCACCTCACCTTCCAGAGCCAGCTGGAGCAGGATCTCCAGTCTTGCCTCTCACCCTCTGTTGCCCAGTCTGAATCTTTCTCACTCTTCCTCCTTTTTCCAGGCTGTGGATCTCCAGTCTGGTATTCCCTTCAGCTCACCCCATCCCCAAGGCAGTATTACATCCTCAGTCTTGGTGTGTGGGATTTTTCATTCTTTTGTTTATCTTGTTAATATTTGTTTGCTCTGAGAATCAGAGTTGTGATGGAGCAGCTTCAGTATTTACATCTCCTTGGAAATGTGAACTGGGTGGCTGTGGAGTTGTCTGGCTACGTCAGGAGTTATTTGAACTCAGCTTCAAATAATTAAGACCCCAGAGTGGTGTCACTTCTGGGTGGCTGGGAGGAGAAATGAGAAGAATTCATGCACCTGGTCCTGGGGAGAGGAGTTGTGAGCAGCAGGAAGGCTGCAGGATTTTATTCCTGATGCAGTGAGCTGCAGCTGGTGCCTATATCTGCGCCCTTGTTGACTTGGTGTGTTGCTAATCCCAGAAGTAGAGGCACAGGAAGGTCAGCTGATGGCTGTGTGAGTGTGGCAGTGCACAGATGTGCACTTCTTGGACCTGAGATGCTTTGTGTGGATGTGTCCCTCCGTGAAGTGTGGAACTACCCTTGGCTGCTAGCATTGCAGTCACTGGAGAAGGAAAGCTTTTCCTGCTGTACTTTTATTCAGTGTTTCCCAGGTAAGAGCTGAGTGCTGGTCAGCAGGAGAGCACCTTAGATCAGTGCAGTGCTGGGACTGTAAGATCCCATCATATTCTCCATCAGACCTCCCCCGGGTTTTTTAGCAGACTTTCTTATCTGTTTGTTTGTTTTGCTTAATCCATAGAATGAAATTTCCAACTGTGCCTTGTCTTGACACCGGGAGCTTCCTGGGCAAACATTTGTGTGGCTCTTAGCATGACAGAGCTCTCAGTTCCATAGAGGTGCTGCAAGAACATGATTGTAAATTCTTTTGTGCACCTTTTGGGCAGGGAACAACCTCCCCAGTGCTGATGGTCTGTAGTTTGTAGTTTGCTGGGCATAGGCTTCAGTCATGTGTAGAAGGTCTCCTACCCAAGTCCATCATGAGAAATGTACCTGGGCAGCATGGATTTCTCACCAGCCTCAGCTGAACTACGGGTTTGTTTTTTCATCTGGTACAACTGTGAGAATATTCTTATATCGGCTGAAATGTGTTTTCTTTTGATTCATTTTCTGTTCATATTGATAATGCTCATTTTCTGTTGTTCAAAATGTGCTCCCACAGGGGCATGCTAAAGTTTGAGCTACACTTTTCAGTGCAGTTTAATGAGTGCAATTTTTGTGTCCACGTAAATCCTTATCACCTGGCCTGAACTTCTACCTTGTCTTTCCATAAATTGTGGAGTGCCTGAAAGTTTGAATTTCTTTTGTCTGTGAAGAAATCACTTTGTTGATCATTTTGCTTGTCTTCACTTGGCCACCTCCCCTCTTCTAGACTGGAGGGCAGAAAGACCCCATTCTTCTGCAAGGGGACCACTCCTCCCTCCCCATCCTACTGGCTCTGCATTGCTGGGAGGACACCACTGCTCCGAGGTACACTGGTGAGATGGTGCTGCTCCTCCTGCCACTGCTGCTTTCTCCCTCTTGCAGGTCTCCATTCCAAGTTTAGTTTCATAGCTGTGCTGAGTCCTGGTCTCAGCTGTGAAGTGAAAATTGGTATCCAGCTAATCACTGGCCCAGTATCTTCTCCAGACCTGCTTAATTATCACCTGCTCTCCAAAGCCGGGTCTGAGGCAGCGATTAGGACAAGGCTCTGGAGCAGAACAAAGCGGGCCCTGCTGGAATTCCCAGCGTAGGGGTCAGATGCCATTGGTATTTGGCGGCCTCATCTCTGCACATGTGCATGAGGAAACGCGTTGATGCTCTCTGAAAGGCCGAGTGATTTATTTTTATTGCAAGGTCTTTTTGAAATTGATACCAGTGGTGACTGTCCTTCTGGCTGGAAATGCTGGGAGCTGGGGAAGGGATCCTAAACTTAATAAGCAGTGTTAGTTTCTAAGCAGTGGTGAGCACTGGCATGGTGCCCCTGCCTTTCCTGCCAGCTCTTTGTAGCATGTGTTCGGGGAGTTTTTTTTTATTTTGAATTTGGGAACTTTTTAAAATTTATCTTCAATTGGAAACTTTTGCTGTCTCCGAAAGACCCTTGCCTGTCCCATGCCCCTGGTGGACACTGCTTCCATGTCAGCATGAATTTCATTCTGGGAGAGGTTGGTAAGAAGTCTGTGAGTGAAAGAGCCTACAAAACTCCCTTGCATGCTCGGGTCCTTTGTGGTGGTCTAGGGAACAGCGTGGAAAGTGGCCACCACTTTTTTTCCAGTTTCTGGTCAGTCCCCAGCCTGGAAGGGAGCACCTTACACATGAGAGGCCAGAGCAGCCTGTCTGTTGTGCTCCTGAGGATGTGTTTCCGTGCCTGCTGTGAGGTGAGCCGCCTTGCTTAGCGAGGGCCCAGCAGCAGTCGCCTCAGCCATTTTACACGTAGGTTCCTGCAGCCTGTCCCTGCCGAGGATTTGGCAGAGAGCTGCTAACCACCGTCTGCGTTTGTGCTGGGGAGTTCCTGCAATGCTGCCCGTGCTGGGGGTGGCCCCTGGACACTGCAGCTGATTCTCCCTGCTGGAGGTGATTCCCAGCGCTGCTGTGCTGGTGGTGGGGGCTGCAGCAGTGCCGGGGCTGAGGTGAAGATGGAGATGGTTTGTTATCAGCATTCCCTGCTTCCCTGGGCTGTATTGGCTGCGCCTGGCCCTGTGTGTGCTGCTGTGCAGACCCAGCTCTTGCTGGCTCGGGAGGTGTCGGGCAATCTCGCTTGTGCTCTGCGGGCCACATGGGATGGCAGTCACAGCCTGGTTTCTTTGCCCAGGGGTAGCATTCGGAAGGCCAAGTTAGCCAAATCAGGCTGCAGACCAATTTCCCTAAGGCCTTGTGTGTCCTATGCAAACAATGAAGCTTTACAACAACTATTGAACTAGTTTGCAGCCAGAACTGGTCAGAATTTTTTTTTTTTTTGACTGAATGCATTTTCTCCCAAAATATGGTGTTATGTCGAAGCCAGCATTTTTCTTGGAGAGGCATTGTTTTCAGTTATGTGTTTGATGGGAATGTTTCTTAATTTTAAGCCCCTTCTGTCATTTCTGAAAAAAAGATTAAAAAGGAAAGAAAGGTCGAGAAACCTTTACTCAGCCATGTGAATGCAGCTGTTTGGGTGCAGTTCAGTTTTCTGAAATCATCTGGAGGACTCTGGTCCTCCAAATTCCAGCACAGTGCAAAAACATACCTTGTTGTGTCAGAAATTGCTGCAAAGTAAATCAGTGTGCCCCGACTGTGGTACATCTGTGCTCCAGCATGGTTCAGTCTTGGAGGTCAAGGCAAAATACGGCTCATAAAAAATGGCTCATAAACCACCATAATTTGGGTCACAACCTGAGCATTTTTTGTTGTTATGGGATGATGGTGGTGGTCCCACTGCTCAGTTTTCTGGCTCTTGCTCAGATACTTGTTTGGTTTTTTTTCAAGTGCACTGTAGGATTTCATCTAGAACTTTGCCATTCCCAAATCCCAGACTCTGGCTCACCCCCCGGGGTGGACATTGGGTCTTCTGGGTGGCTCCTGGCCTCTTTCTCCTGTGATTTCTTCACCTGGCAGGTGTGAACTCTTGAAGGTGGAGGCAGCCACCCATCCCTATGCATGTGGGAATGCTCAGGAAAGAAAAGCCTGAGAATACAAGCAAAGAAAATCTGCTTTCCCCCCCCAGCTTTTCTGCTGCACACATGGGTTTGGCTTCAATCCTCTGTCAGGGTGGGCATCAGCTCTTCATCTAGACTTGAAAGCTGTATATGTAGAGGTGTAGGGAGCATAGTTGGAATTCCTGAAGTCCTTTTTGAGCTCAGTGTACTTAGAGGAGTGGGAAGCCTTTTCCATGTCTGCATGGCAGTCCCTGAACTGTTCTGAGCTGCGAGTACCTGCTGTAATGAATTGCTACTTCTCCACCCTTGACTGCACCCAAATAGATAGAACAATGTTGTGGTTTAAGATATTTGATCTGTGAAAAAGCCCGTGAAGAGGAGCTGGGCTTGCAGAACACAAGAGATACTGAGTCTGCAGGAAATTGCCTTCATGTTGCACCAGCTTTTGCATCGTGCTGCACATCTGATGAGGCAGCAGTCAGGGCTGTGTGTTTTTGGTGTTTCCTATTGATTTCCTCCTCTCTCCATCCCTTGTTTGTTATTCAGAGCCTGCCCTTCTGACCTGTGCTGGATGGATTGTTGTTTTCCAGAAGGGGGATGTGGCACCACTTTGTCCCGCTGGTGCTGGCTTGTTAGGCAGCAGCTGGCAAGTTAAGTAAAACTTAATCCCGCTGGTGGCTGCCGTTGGAAATTTTTGGACCAAATCCTTTTGTACAGGCTTTTTGGAAGGCCTTTCAATAAGGTGCAAATAGGGGAATTAGTCTAATCTCTGTGACTTTGTCTGCTTTGTCCCTGTGCTTATCTGTGTAATGCCACGGTGGCCTTAGGAGAGAGTGTGAGCTTTTGGGCTGTGAATATCACTGTCTCTGAGGACTGCATTAGCTTGCAGAGCTGGGGCATTAGTGTTTCCCTGAGCCCCAAAGCTCTTGGTGTCACTTGTTTCCATTGCTGTGTTGTTACTACCGTAGCACTAATATTAAACCCATCCCGGAATGGCTGGAACTCTCGGGAGGCTTTGGCAGGCAGAGATGCCTGGTGCTGACCTTCCTGTGCCGTGTAATTCTGTATTGCAGTGGAGGGTTGGGACTGTTGTGGTTGTTGTATCAGTTATTTATGACAGGCGACATGCCAGAGGCATTGTTTTTCCAGTCACAGCTTGCTATGGAAGGCAGCAGAAACAGCATTTGGGTACTCTATTCCACTAAATCCTTTGTGCTAATTTTCTCCTCACTGGGCTACCTGTCCTTGTGTCTTGTTGGCTAAAATTTGTTAGGATGTTAGAGCTGGAGGAAAAGAGGAAAATTTGTTAGGATGTTAGAGCTGGAGGAAAAGAGGATGCAGCGTGAGCAGTGACTGAGTTGCTGCAATGGGAGTCTGTCCTCCTGTTCCTGGCTGAAGACAGAAGCTGAAGTGGGAAAGGTTTCCTCACAGACCTGGAGCAAAGCTCAATTTCTGGGAGAACTGTCACTGGCTGCTGTGTGGAAGGTCTTTCCTCTGCTGGTTTTTGACCTGCCCCTAGGGTTTGGAGAGGAATTTATTTGCTACGTGGCCCCTCTGATCGCTGGCAGCTGTCTCTGTGATAGGCTGGGAGTTCTGGGTCTGGATAACAGAGTTTGTGGACTTTTCCTTGTTTGCTGGTGGCTACAGGCTGGTTCTGGGGACACTGAAAGTCTGCCAGAGGCGTTTGTTTCAGGAGCTTTGGCTCTGCATGGATTATTACAGCAGGGAAGCTTTAATACAGTTAGCACAGTAACCTGCCCTTGCCTGGGCTTCAGCTCTTTCCTCAGCATCGCTCTGACCACCCCCTCACGGTCTTTGTGTGTCTGCAGGCAAATAGGCAGTCAGTCCCCTGTACACTGTGCTGTGCTGCTGTTGTTGACAGCCAGAGCAGTGTCAGCAGCGGGTGACAGCCTTGCCTTGGTGGCCTGATGCCATCAGGGCAGGGAGAAAGTTGCTGCAGTGCTGATGGCTGTTGCCTGGTTGGCCCCAGGGTGCAGCAGCTTCTCGAACTGAAGTTTTTTTCCAGAAGCTGTGGTGGATATGCAAACTCCATGGTTTTGTTTGCATAGAGCTAACCAGCTGTCCCAGTTCATTCAGCCCTGCCTAGCTCAACCAGTATGTTAGTGCCACTCACACAGAGACTTGCCTGTGGGCCCAGCTGGGGCTGTGCCATACTGAAAATCCACGGAGGGCCTCGATGCACCGAGTCTTGCTGGTGCACTGTGTTCATTTGAGTGTTCTTACTGCTGTTTGTGGCTCTAAGAAGGGTGATTTTCATGGTTCTGGCTCTGGAGCTGAGTCCCTTATGGCAAACCTGCCTCAGACCTAGAGCTGGTAAATGCACCTTTAGATCCCAAAGTGGGTCCTGTGAGGTGGAATTTTCTTCTAGATTAAAACTGTGTTGTTTCAGCTAGAGCCAAAAGGTTGGACTTAGAAAAACTCTCTAAGACTCTTCCTTGTCTAGTCATCCTGGAAGTGCCAGGAGACTTTGAGGATGTCAACATTGCATCAGTTTAGGGTAAGCTCTGGTTTTCCATGGGGCAGTCCCAAGCTAACACAAGGTATGTAACATCTCTGCCAGTGTGCAGGAGGTTGGAGCTGGGTTTCAGTTAGCTCTGCCATGCAGAAGGGTTTGTAGATTTGAGGTGGGGACTGTGACCATGCTGGCTGTAGGGTCCAGCTGGGCTCCTGGTTGATCAACACATGGTGCTGGCACTAAGTGTTTGTGGTCACTCTGCAAGTGACTTACAGGAGAGATGCTTCAAGGGATCCTGGTTGTCAGTATTGCAGATAATTAGGAAGCTCAAAATCAGGGTGGTCTTTTAACTTGACTTATCAGCAGATCCACAGACGCAGGAAATGGCCCTGCTGCAGTAATAACACGTGATGAGTATTTCTGGACTGCCTTTGGGAATAGTTAATTAGTGTAGAATGACCAGTTCAACACAGTTACCAAGCTCATGGAATATTTGCAGACTTGTAGACAGGTTGTGCCACCTTCCACTGCACTTTTCCATCCTTGAAGGACCTGGGAGTTGGCAGTTGTGGCTTTGAGACCCTCCACAAGAGGGACATTTCATGTCATGTGATGGTGATTTCTGGAGGTCAGTGGGCATTTCCAGCCTTTGGTGCAGTTGTCAGGGACAGGGGTGGAAGGTGTTTTACATGCTGTGTGACAGGGTCAGGCCAACAGTGTCAGAAAAGCAGCAGTTGGACCTAGTGCTACAGGCACCCAAAACACTGTCCTCTCCTAAACTAAGGGGAAGCTTACCCTCTTGTTGAAAAGGAAGGTGATTCCTGGTGTAGAGCTGAGTCCTGGTAGGACCTAAACTGAATTCTGTACATGGGAATGTACTGAGTTCTGTACACGGGAACTGTGAAGGCTTGTGATTTACACTAATGTATTGGGTCCTGCTGTAGGGCTTTCATCTGCTCTCTGGAGCTCTAGTTGGGTAAGCTGTGTGCCAGCATGTGCTTGGTTTGGTTAGGACTGGAGCACCTTTCTTGTCTCTTCCTTCCAGCAGTTGAACAGTTTTTTCATGCTTTCTGGTTGTTGGCTGGAGGGCAAGCCTGGCTGGCCTGGTAAAGGATGCTTGGTAAGGTTACTTGTTTGTATTCAAAGGTTTGGCCCTGTGTCCTGTGTGGAGTTTGGTGAATAAGACTGCTGTTAGTGCAATTGGTGAAGTATATAAAAGGCTATTAAAACATGGCTCTATTTGCTGGTTTTTTATACAGTGAGTTTTTTCTATCATCCACTGTCAAAAGCAGATGAGGAAGAAAAAGTATGAGCAGCAGTCAGAGAAGTTTCTTTTGAGTGTTCAGACCTCTCATTCTCTCTTCTGCCTCCTGCATTTTAGGACCAGAGGAATGTAGTATCAGTGTTTGCCCATTTTTCAGAGTACTACAATGGTTTGGGATCAGGCACAGAGTTCTGTCTTTGCCACCATGCAGCTGTTGTGACACTGAAAGGCTCTTCTTTGTGTGAGTCCTTTTCATTGTCTTTGGCAAATGTTTTGTGGTGAAAGTTTGTTGTGAGCTTTATTAACTGCCTGTTGGTTTTATGGGGGTTCTCTGTATGTCCTACAGACCCAGTTAGCAGAGCTGCTTTTGATGGCAGCCCAGCTGGATGTGCAGAGTAGGTGCAACCATCTACGGCCTGTCGTGCTTCAACACCCCTTCCCATCGGGTAGGAGGTTGAGCTGGGGTCCTGGGGAGACTCTTGCAAAATTGTTTATGCAAAGAGAGAGTAAAGTGAGCTGGTCAGTGTCTTGAGGACAGGACACATGTGGAGGCTGCTTTGTCATCTCCTCGCGGAGATCTGTCATTAAATTAAATTAATTATTAACATGAATGGGGGGGAAATGAACCTTGCTTGTCTTCCCCATCTGCCTTGGTCTGTGTGGTCCCAGATCTGCTCGGGAGGTATGTGGATGGCAGAAGGATGCTCCTAGAGCACAGGGCTGATGCTGGGCAGGGCCACTGTGCTGGCAGCCCGTGACAAGGAGGTGCTGGTGAGCAGACTGCTTGGTGCTTCCCCAGGTGTGGAAGTCCAAGCTTTCAGACTTTGTTTCCCACCCTCCCCCTCTTCCCAATTTCCCCCTCTTCCCCTCTCCTTGCTCTCCCGCTGAGTTGATGCTTTTCCAGGAATGAGCTGTACTGCTGGCCCAGCACATTCCACAGCAGCAGCGCTTTCTTGGCAGGAGCCTCGCTTGCTGTTAGAAAAAGCAGGACTGACTTGGTGTCCCTCAGCTGAGGGCCAGAAAAGGAAGGCCTGGTCTTGCATTCCTCGTGATGCATTCGGAGCCTTCCTAGGGATCATGGCCTTCTCCCTTGATTGTGGTGGATGTGCAAACCTCACACTGTCCCTCCAGCAGCCCTTGGAGCTCTTTACAGCTCCTCACAGTCTCCTAACCGGTGTGAAGTCCCTGGACTTTGCAGGGAAGGCTGTTGCTCTCCTAGCCAGCCTAGAAAGGGGGCAGTGACTTCTCACTCATGGGGAGTTGCAAGGAGCTCCCTGTGGGGTCCAAACACCTCATTCACAAGCTTCTTGATAAGCTGGTGTTGTGTCCCTTGTTACCAGCAGTAGCCAGATTAACCCTTTGTCCACCTCTGCTCCTTTTTCACCTCTCTCCCTTTCCCTCTGTCAGCAGGAGCTGGTGTTTTGCAGCTCTGCCTTGTGGGCTCTTCCTGCTGTCTGTGTCCAGATGGAGCTAAGTGTCACAGCAGACCAAGCCTCCTTCCTCGAGTGTGCTCGCTGTCTCACAGCATTAGTGTGAACCGCAGCAACCACATCAGGATTTCACCCTGTCTCATACACATCTATGGCTGGGGCCTCTTTGGGCCTGTTTCCTCTTCCACCCT
Organism: Regulus satrapa; assembly: GCA_013396955.1. Classification (NCBI taxonomy): domain Eukaryota; kingdom Metazoa; phylum Chordata; class Aves; order Passeriformes; family Regulidae; genus Regulus; species Regulus satrapa. The sequence continues at coordinate 21,335 of VWZN01005863.1, read as the reverse complement.
GAATACAAGCCCAGATTTTTGGCCACTGTTATTATATCTGTGGAATTGTCTCCATTCCCTGAAGGTCATTTCTGCAGATGTTTAACCTCAAATCTTTTTTTCTCACTTGAGTCCTTGCACTTGTCTTGTATCTTTATGTTGGGCTATGCAAACTTTTAGTTATTGAGGAGCTGAAATTGAGCTAGCAGGGTGAAGAACCTGACTTGGCTGCTGCTGGAAGTTCCCGTTTGTCCTGATTTCCAATTCAAAGAGACTGAAAGTGTCACTGAACCTTCAGGGGCCTGCAGAACGCTTCCTTTGATGATGTCTGTAAATGTCCTTCCGGAGGTTGGAGGAGCTTGGAAGCATCGCTTGGGCAGGGCGGGATTAATTAGCATGGAGGTGCCTCCTGCAGTCCCCGTGCAGCTTCCTGCTGCCCGTGGGTCGCTGGAGGACAGGCCTGGCCGGCTGGTTTGCAGAGCAGGGCTGCAGCCAGATGGTCACTCTGGGATCCAGGCCGGAGGGGCCGCCAGGGCTCCTCCAGGGCTCACCCTGAAATCAGTCTGTAGCTTCGCTCTGATAAGTGCTGCTCCCGAGCAGGCCTCTGAGCCTGGGTGGCTCCTTCCTAAATGCCATTCCTTTTCCAGTCTTTGGGCTAGGTGAACAGGAGGTCTGATCTTTGTCATCTCCTACCCAGTGATGCCTGTAGGTCTGAGCACAGGTCCAGCTGGAGCCAAGCATGACCCAGACTCAGGGGCTCTGCTTGTCCTGGTGTTTGTCCAGTGGAGTGATTGCAAAACGTGTTGATGAGGGCTTCTCAGGGAAAACAGTTGGCATCTTGATGGCTGTTCAGCCCTTGCCTGACTGAGGGAAGCCCAGAAAGCTGGGGGTGGTGCATGAGGAGGCTGTGGGGCAGAAGTGAACATGGTTGAGGGAGGCTCTAGGGCCACAGCAAGGGGATTAGGACTAAAGGTCCTTTCCAAGACAAACCATTCTCTGAATAGGAAAGAGAGGAGCGCAGGTAGTAGCTTGAAATGAAATGACTCCTCAAAGGAGTCCTTGTGATGCTCTCTGGACGTGTTAGGAGGGCAGGGGTGGCATTCCTGTGCAAATGCAGAGGTGTGTTATTGTTGTGGTAGCAGGACAGCTGCTAACAGATGCTTTGTGCTTCTCCATTCTTGAAAAGCACACCAGGTAAAGACAGTGCTGCAAAGGAGTTCATGTTCACATGGGGTGCAGGGACAGACAGGAGGACAGCAGGTCCTCTGGGGAGAAAGGTGTGACAGAATGAGACCATCTACAAACCTTTGTTTCCCTTTTTCCCTTGTGCTGCAGCATAGAGGAGCAGTGTGGAACACCTCTGTCTGGGGGCTTGGAACGAGAATTAAGTGGGAGAGTGACAGCCTGTTTATGGTCAGAGAGCCCTTCTCACCCCAGTGTCATGCAGTTTGTACTCCTCCTCTTTGCACAGGAGGTGAAAATACAGCGAGGGAGACCCAAAGAGTGCGTTGGCTTACAGAGACAGACAGCTCAAATCCTCTAATCCTGTTTGATGCATCCTGTTTGCCTGCAAAGCCCGAGGTCTCACAGATACACGTGTCATCACTGCTCTGTGTATTCCTTGGTTGGGCCTGTAGCTCTTGGGTGAATTGTATCTCCGTGGGAAACACACATATCATGTCTGGGCTTAATCTAACAGGCACGTTATTTCCCAGCTGAAATCCCAGCACTCGTAGAGAACTGAGAATTGCCCTGTCCAGTTTTCTGTTCTGGTGAAATGGCTGCAGAGCTCATCCCTGTGATCTCAATATTGTCTTACAGAAAAGAAGAGAGTTTTGCTCTAGAGCCAGGGACTGCTCGTACTTGAGCATAAATGTAAAACATGAAGTTGTTTCCTTTTGCAATGCAGCATTATTAATCTATACAATCATTTGGAAGCAAGGCATCCCTGCCTTAAGGGGAATGTACTAGAGGTCTTGAAAATGAGATCACATTTCTCGTGTGTAGATCCCTAAAGCTTGTGCTGTTGGGTAAAAGTGCCTCCTGATGGTTTTTTGTTTGTTTGGGGATTTTTTTCTTCCTTTGTGAGCTGTAGGAGATGGAGGCTGTTAATGTTACAGGAATGACCAATGTAATTGTGCGCTTCTGGAATGCTGTAACAGAAGATTGTTTATAATTGAATTTCTGGGCTTTGCACTGTTGGAAAGAACGTTGCTGTTCTGTAAAGGTTTTTCCTCTTAGCAATTGAGGAGATATCTTACTTTTTTCATCTGCTCTATTAACTTTGCATCTTTTTAGTGTGGAATTGTCACCGGTCAGTTGTCTCCTCAATCTTTGCATGTCCTTTATTTTTCATCCTGGCCATCAAGCTGTCCAACATGCTTGAGAGGTCCCCATTCCTACCTCCCTTCTTGGTACTGTCCTCTCTGATTCAGCTTTTGTGTGTGCCACCACATCTGTGATTTCTTCTCTGTGAGTATCCTCCTTGCTGCAACCCCTTAGATAAGCAACTTGGGGGGCAGAGACGAGCAGTAATTTCTGCTGAGCTCCAAGCCTGCCTCCAGATCTGGGCTTCACATCCTGTGGAAGCCTTTGTCCACGCCTCTTGGATTTCTTTTTTCGCTGGGCTTGTATTACTCCATCAGAGTTCTTCCCAGGGAGCTGGCTGTGGCTAGCGGGTGCTGCTCAGGAGAGACCAGAGCTGGCTGAAGCTAGAAACTCGCTCGTATCCGCAGCCTCAGCCAGGCTGGAGGCCAGCGAGGGGAAACGAGGAGGCTGGGGCAGAGCAGCTGTGCTGGTGATGTGTGCGCAGCCGGGGTCTGACACGGCGCAGCCGTCTCCGCGGCTTGGGGTTTATGGCCTCCTTTCTCTCCTGTGCACGCTCTCTTGTTCCCCACCTTCCCTTCATTCCTAGGACATGACTCTGTGATATAAAATACCCTCTAATTTCCTGAGCCAGGCTGGAACTCCCTGGAGAAGGCAGCGTCTGCCTGCCTGTCCCTCACCCGCCTCTGCATCCATGTTCCAGGCTGGCAG
>VWZN01005863.1:0-18295 GCA_013396955.1 Regulus satrapa | reverse complement strand
CTGGCAGCTGCTCCCGCCGGCAAGGCAGCGGGAGGGAAACTGGGAGCGTGGCGTCTTCCCAGGCCGTGGGGAGAGGGTCTGCTGGCTCCAAAGGAGGAGCTGGTGGGAGGGTAGGGATGGAGCCGGGGTTGGAGCTGGGTTTCCTTTGCTTCCCTCCCTGCTGCCGGGGTTGTCCCTGCCCCTCCCCCCGGTGCATGGGAGCAGATGTGCTGCTTGTGTCAGCCCTGGCAGCCCCCTCCGCACAGCCCAGCCCGGCTCCTGCACAGCCCGAGCCTCGAGCCTCGTCCCCTCCTCCTCTTCTTCCTCCTCCTCCTCCCCCTGGCTTGGCCCCGTGTCACTGGGGATGGCGGTGGAATCATCCGCCCACTCGGCCTGCCTCCCCTGTAACCCTCCCTCCTTCCTCCCTCCCGCAGGTCTCTTTGTTGGAAAATTCAAGGCAGATGAGTGCCAGGGAGCGCAGGGCCTGCGGGCCAGGCGCTGAGCTGCAGCTTGGCCTCAGCGTGTCTGCTGGCCCCAGGGTGGGAAAGGGGCTGCTGAGTGCCTGGCTCTAGGGCAATTCTCTGGCCAGGGCAGCAGCACCAAGGGTCCTGGACTCGTCCTCTCCTGGGCAAGGCTTGGGTTGCCTCCACAGGAAAGGGTTTTTTCCTGGCCACCATTCTTAGCCATGTTGTACCCAGCCCCCAGCAGGACGTTGGAACATTCAAAACTTGACAATAAACTCAAAGCAGTCCCTCTGAAATCAGCCTTAGGCAGATGTTCTCCCTGGGCTCTGGGAAAAGGAAAGGCTTGGTGAGAACCGAGAGAGCCTGAACTCCTTCTGGATCTGCTCTTTCAGGATTCCCAGGCTCAGACCCTCTCAGGTAGGGGCTGTTCCCAGCACATTCGCAGGGTGGTTTTCCCTGCCAGCACATCCGCAGGGCAGTTTCATCTCATGGCCGCCTCCCCCCTCAAGCTCGGAGCAGAAACGTGGCGCTGCTCACAGCTCCCCCAGAGGCTGCTCCTGCTCGCTCCGTGCCTTCTGACGCCTGAACCTGCGGTCGAGTCCGTGCGAGAAGTGTGACTGCAAGAGTGGTGAGAGGTGGGAGGAGGAAGGCTGCAGCTAGGGCTGAGGCTGGAAAAGAATGGAGGAGGAAGGCTGCAGTTCAGGCTGAGGCTGGAAAGGAATGCGGGGCGCGAATAGCTGGGATGGTGTGAGGGGTGACAGATGTGAGCAGCGCTGCAGAGATATTCCTGCTCGGCATGTGCCTGACTCCAGCGCTATCAGTTTTTGCTCTGTAGAGTCTAAATATATAATCCATTGTGCTCTGGCATCTGGGTGATAAATAGTGATAAATAATGTAGTGGCTGGGGAAGGAGGGAAAAAACTGCTCTGGGGTGGAGCTGACCCCTGGGATGTCTGGGGCAGCCGCAGGGTAATAAGAGTGAGGAGGGACCAGCTCTCAGGACAGAGGAAGCTTGTTCTCCATCAAGCATTGCAGCTGAGGCTGAAGGGGCGGGTCTTGGGGTTGGTTTCCTCTGTCCCCACTGAAAGTGGAATAGTTGACTTGTGCTGAGCGGTTGGTCACCTTGACCCAGCAAATATATCACCCTGTGCCTTCACCCACAGGCAGGGCTCTGTGTCCCTGAGCAGGCAGCATGTAGCACTGAAAATTGGCTCTGCCTGAAGTTCTCTCTAGGAATTGGATGCGGTCCAGGCTGCTGGCGACAGTATGAATGGATGCTAGTGCAGCCAGGGCAGGGTGCATGTGTGTGTGTGCACTTGGAAGTCAGAAGACTTGCCTGCATTGGGAAGGGCTGATGTGGGCACTAAACAGGGTGGGTCCCGAGGGGACTGCCTGCATTTGACATTGATCTGGGCTGCAGGGGCTTTGGGCAGAAGCTGGCACAGGACATGCTGAGGAAGCATTAAGCTAGCAGGGTTTTAATCCGTCATCACTGCTCCTTTCCTGCTTTTCCTGCTTCTCCATCTGTAAGAGGAATTAACACACATCCTGGGAGTGGATTAGACTGCTCAAACCGTGACCTCCTCATCTGTGCCTTCTGGGGACGGGTAGCCCTTGTGCCGTTCCTTTGCCGGCTCTCCGGTTTTGTCGGGGATGGCGAGTGCCACCAAAGGCCCGGTGACATGCTGCCTTTCCCCCCCTGGGACTGCCCTTTGCTGAGCGTGTGTGACACCGGTGCAACCAGTGGGGCTGGCAGGGTGGAGCGAGCCTGCTCCCCAGCTCTGGGCTTCCAGCACTGCTCATTTGCCTTTCGCTGATGCCTCCTGAGTGTCGGCAAGCCTTGTGTCCTGTTCTGGGCCAGCTGTTGGCAGAGCCCAGAGCTGCTGTTCCTCCACGCCCCAGCGTGCTGCGGCTCCATGGCACTCTGGGGCAATGGGTCACAGCTCCGTGTCCCACCTTGGCATCCTCTTCGATTCTCCGTGAGTTGGGGACTGGCTTGGGCACCCTTCAGAGCTGGCGGTAGGATTCCACTTCTGAGCAGTGTTAGATATTTATAATCTACTTACTTTTTATACATAATTTCTCTTAATTTCACATTCCTTACCTTGTTCTTTTTTTGTTGGACTTTTTTGCCCCTCACACAGGATTTATTCACAATTTAGTTACTTCAGCTAAACTTGTTTTGAGCATGGGTCAAGCTACCTTAGATGTAGCTTGGAAGGGGAGACATAGTATCACAAAGTAATTGTAATGTAACTTTGTATTAAATGAGTGCTTAAAATGCTGTCTTTGGGTAGAAAAGGAAATAAGCTTGTTAAAGCCTATTTTGGCGTTTGATTTATCAAAGATAGTAGTAATTGAATCTTCTGAATTTGCAAGTTGTTCAGATTGCACATTCTTTGTGGAAAAAGTATTTAGGGGTCCAGTAATATTTAAAATTTTAAATAATGAACTTTCTCCAAAGAAAACATTGAATTATTTTTAAAATATTTTTTTTCCTCTTTGGGAAAAAAACAAAGTTTATGTTTCTTTCACTGTGAAGGCTGATAATAATGTAGCTGTTTGTGTAACGCAGGGACATGACATTATGGCACAACTATAAAGCTTGAAGTGATGTTGAAATATTATGTATGTAATTAAAAAACAACAGTATCATTTGGTAGGCAGCATGTTTAATGTATTTCACTTTCATCTATTAGAAATCTCTGGCATAGTTTTTGATTCTTTCAGATCATTATAAAGAGGCTTAAATTATGTATTTCTTTGGAAATAAGCAAACTGGTAGAAATACATCTGCTGGAAATAGAGCACAGCAGAAACGCTCTGGGAGGTTGCTGGAGTGTGTGGAAGAACTTCCTGGTAGAGCAGGTGAGGGAGCCAGCTGGGGGAGGCACTGGAGCTGCTGTTTGTGAGCAGAGAAGAGGTGGAATTTTTGATTTCAGAGGAGAAAGGAGGGGGATCAGCAGAACTGCCACCTTGGACTTGCCTAGGGCAGACTTTCACCTGATTAGGAACTTGGTTGATGGAGTCCCTTGAGGGGCAGTTCTGAAGGGCAGAGGAGCCCAGGAAGGCTGGATATTCTTCAAGAAGGAAATCTAAAAGAAGCAGGAGCAGGCCATCCCTACGTGCTTGAAAGACAAGCTGTGGGAATGAAGAAGGACCTGGCCAAGCAGGGAGCTTTGGCTCAAACTCAGGACAAAAGAAAGTATTTTACCTTTTGAAGATGGGAGAGGCAACTCATGAGTGCTACAAGGATGTTGAGAGGTTATGCAGGAAGAACTAGAAGGGCCAAAGCCCAACCAGAACTTTTCTGGCTACTCCTGTTAAAGACAATTAAAATGTTTTTACAAGTAATGTCAGCAATAAAAGGAGGGCCAAGTAGAAGCTCCATCCTTTATTGCATGTGGGGAGAAACAGTGAAAAAGGATGAGGATATGGCTGAGGTACCTAATATCTTCTTTGCCTCAGTCTTTAGTAACAAGATCAGCTGTTCTCAGGGTGCCCAGCCCTCTGAGCTGGGAGACAGGGAGCAGAATGAAGCCCATGTCATCCAAGAGGGAATGGTCAGCAGCCTGCTGTGCCCCTTAGACACATGAAAGTCTACGGGGTCAGTTGGGGCCCACCCAAAGATACTGAGGGAGCTGGTGGAAGTGCTCACGGAATCATTCTGACCTTTACCAGCAGTCCTGCTCAACCAGGGAGGTCCCAGGTGACTGGAAGTTGGCAAATGTGATGCCCATCTGCAAGGAGGGCCAGAGAGAGAATCCAACTAAATGACTGTCAGCCCGACCTCAGTGCCAGGAAAGGGCATGGGACAGATTATCCTGAGTGCCATCATGGGGCATGCACAGAACAGCCAGGAATCAGACCCAGCTGGCATGGCTTTTGGAAAGGCAGGTCCTGCTTGACCTACCTGATCTCCTGTGACAACGTGGCACAGCTAGTGGATGAAGGAAAGGCTGTGGTTTTTATCTGCCTGGGCTTTAGTAAAGCCTTTGACACTATTTCCCACAGCATTCTCCAGGAGAAACTGGCTTGCTCATGGCTTGGAGCCACGTGCACTGTTCCCTGCGTAGAAAACGGGATGGTTGGGCCCAGGAGGTTGTCAGGAATGGAGCTCCATCCGTTGGCTGCTCGCAGTGGTATTCCCCAGAGCTCAGTACTGGGGCAGTCCTGTTTATTATCTTTATCAATGATCTGGTCATGAGGATTGAGGGCACACTCAGTTCACAGATGACTAAGTTGGGTGGAGAGTAGGACAGCTCTGCAGAGAGATCTGCACAGTCTGGATTGACGGGTCGAGGCCGGTTGTATGATGTTTGACAAAGCCAAGTGCTCGGTCCCACACCTGGGTCACAACCCCACGCAGCTCTGCAGGCTGGGGGAAGGCAGCCTGGAAAGATGCCTGGTGGGAAAGCACCTGGGAGTGCTGGTTGCCAGTGGCTGAACATGAGGCAGAGTGTGCTCAGGTGGCCAAGGAAGTCGATGGCATCGTGGGTTGTGTCAGGGCAGTGACTGTCCCTGTCCCCTGCACTTGGGACTGGTGAGGTCACACCCTGAACCCCGTGTTCAGCTTTGGGCCCCTCACTAGGGACAGACATTGAGGTGCTGGAGCCTGTCCAGAAAAGGGCAACAGAACTGGAGCACAAGTCCTGTGAGGAGCAGCTGAGGGAGCTGGTGGTGTTTAGGGTGGAGAAAAGGAGTCGCAGGGGGGACCTTATCACTCTCTACAAATCCCTGAAAGGAGGTTGGGTCCAGGTGGGGATTGGTCTCTTCTTCCACAGAGGAAGCAACAGGACAAGAGGAAATTGCCTCAGGTTGTACCAGGGGAGGTTTAGCTTGGACACTGGGAACAGTTCTTCACCAAAAGGGTCAAGCACTGAAACAGGCTGCCCTGGGGAGTGGTGGAGTCACCATCCCTGAAGGTGTTTACAAGTCCTGTACATGTGGCACTTGGGAACGTGGTTTGGTGGTGGCCTTGGCAGTGCTTGGGTAATGGTTGGACTTGATGATCTTAAAGGCCTTTTCCAACCCAAGGGATTCTGTAATTCTATGATATGCACCTGAATTTTGGTTTTACTGTTTAAAATGCGAACTGGGGGATGAAGCAGCTTGCATGCACATAGAAAGGCTATTCTTTCTTTGGCTCCTCTTCAGGCTGCCACTCATGGCTGTAGGCATAGAAACCTGTGCTCTGGCAGTAGGAGGGAGCTGCCAATCCTCTCCTGCTCCATCCCCAAGCCTGGGCTGCCTGGTGTTGTGTGCAAATACCCATCTGGGAAAGCCCTTCTTTTCCTCTGAAGTCCTGAACCCAGCTCTGACTGTCTCCTCTCCCCTCTGCAGGGTGGTGAAAGAAGAGATCTCGGATGACAATGCCAAGCTTCCCTGCTTCAACGGCCGGGTGGTGTCGTGGGTAAGCAAGGCCCTTGTTCAGTGTCTCTCAGCCTGTTTGTGCCCTCTCTGGAAAACACCATTTGGATGTGGAGTGCCAAGTAAGGCACAGGGGCTGCTCACGAAGCTGATGAGCTGAATCCCCACGTTCCAGTCCCTCATCTGGAGAGGGGGCTCTGTCAGGCTGGGTTCCCTGTGCCAGGGAAGGTGTGGGGTACCTCTGTGAAGAGCTGGTGGTAACTGATGCCTAGCAGACATCATGGGTGTGACCTGTCCACAGCATAACCCCTGTGCCCCTATGGCAGGGTCAGCTTTCCAAGGAAAGTCCCGCTCCCGTGACTGGCGCAAAGGGCTTAAGTGATTTTAGTGCTGGTGAAGTGGACTGGATTTGACTGCCCTGAGGACTAAAGGTACTGCCTGGGCAGCTGCAGGACGAGCTTTTCCCTCAGTACCATGCCATGCGCATGCTCTGCTCCCTGCTCGCATGCTTCCCTCGTCCCCACGGGGAGAATCTCCACAGCACATCATCCAGTTTTCCCTCTGCTGAGCTGCAGTTTGTGCTGGTGAGGGTGTGTGGATCTACACCCTGAGCAGAGCCAAGACTCAAGTGCCTTTTCCCAGAGGCCTCGAAACTGATCCTGAACAGTAAAAATCCTCAGCAAATCAGGCTAGGTTAGACCTAATTCTTTTATCCCTGCACCAAACAGTGACGGGGCAGGCAGGTACCCCAGTGGCGACACAGCTTCCGCTGGGATTCCAGCCAGGGGAGCAGGGAGGAGAGGCTGTGCTGGGCTCCCGCACAAAGAGCAGGGCTGGATGCCTGCCCTCCTCCCCCTAGTGGTTATCCAGGCCCTTCGGAGAACAGCCTGTGTCCGGCTCTTGGACACCACACATTCCTCTGCATCCATCCTGCTGCTGCTGCATCTGCCCTGAGATGTCTCCCCAGCCACCCTTTCCAGCTGCTTTTTTGCTTTCACTTGCCCTGTGAGGAGTCCCAGAGTCTCCAAATGTGGATTCCAGTGCTCCATTTTTTATCTGTTGTGCTTTTCCTTGTGTTCCATGTATTTGTGCAGCTGCTGGCTTTCCCTTTGGGAGCTTTGTGGTTGTTCATTGTGAGTGGCACAGATCTGGTGTGGGTCTGTCTGGTTTGACCACCATGCTGCTGCTCTGCTGGGCTGGATCCTTGCAGGGAACTTGTGCCCTGAGTCAGCATTGCTACCAGCTCTTGCATGAAGGGTAATGGCAGTCCCAGAGGCCTTTGTGCACCTTTTTCTATCTCTGCTGAGAGTCTCCTAGTCAGTGGGTGGTTCAGGGGCTGAGAGAGGAGCACTTGCTTTGCTGCTTCTGACAGACAGGCTGGGATGAAACTATTTTAGGAACTCAGTGCTAATTTTAGCAACAGGGAAAGAAAGAGGCTTGAATCCAAGTGAGTATTTCCTGAAAGTGTAAGATGCAGGAAAAGTGCAGGATGGTTATCAAAACCTTCCTGGGAGGAAATCCCAGCCTTGGGAGTGTTAGTGGAAGATAGCATTAATCCTGCCTGCTTGGGAACACCCCCTCAACTCTCCTCACTGGTGTCTGACAGCTGCCTGTGGCCAGTTCCCTCTGTCCAGATCTATTTGCTTGATGTTGCCTTGAGATTTTCAAGCATAAAGTGTTCTGTGACTTTTCCCTAGGCAACCCTGGCCACTTTCAGCATTTTTTCCTATTCTGTGCTCCCGAGCAGTGGCTACCAGAGTGGGGATGTGGCCCTTAGGAAGGGGGATGTGTCCTAGGAAGTCACCAGGAAGGTGCCAGGAGCAGAGCCAAGCATGTGCTTGGGGCTTGCTGGAGGAAGAGAAGCTGACCTGAGTGTGAGACAAGAGCTGGTTAGACATTGTGAGAGCAGGAGCCGTCGGGCTTGTCCTGGGGCTTGTGGGACGGGCTCTGCAGCTTTTGACACCTGAGGCTGCTCTCTGCCCTGTCTGCTGCCTTGGCTCTGGCTTTTTCAAGGCTGCCCTGTCTTCCTTGCCCCAGCTACATCCCTGTCTCTGTTACCAATGTCTCTGACAGTAGACCTCTCATCTGCTGTGCTAATGAAGATCTGTGGGGTCCATCTTCCCCTTATGAGGGTTTCCCCAGTTCCTGAAGGTGGGCAGGGCACAGCTCTTCCATCAGTGATGCTGGGAAGCACTCAAGACATGTATAAATGGGTCGTGCTTCCAGCATCCGAGTTGGCATCTGCTCTTAGCTCCATGCAGCTGTGGTTCCCTTACCAGCAAGCAGTAGTGCTGCCTCTGAATTTACCTGGGTATTATGGTTTGGACAGCAGCTATCAGCTTTTTTCCAGCCTATGTTTCATGTTTCTTCTGTCCTAAGCAACAGTGGTTATCCCTCACCTCTTTTAGATCCTTTCTGGGCCCTGTCACCTTTGCTCTGGAGGTCCTAAATGCCTCTGTCAAGGAAGAGGATTTTTGTTGCTTTCTTGCTTGGCCCCATTTGGATTAGCCCAGTTCATTACAGCTTGAAACTGAGGGAGAGTGCAAATCTGGACAGGGAGCAATATTGGGGAACATGTCACTTGGGCTATCCTTTGTTTCATTCCACTCGTGAGCCCCGTGTCCCCTGGGAGAGTCTCCAGCTCATTCCCTGAGCCTTGAAATTGATGGTTTATTATAGAGCCAGAATCATGGTGTGTTGGTGTGCCTGGGCTGCCCCACAGCATGGCTGGTATAAAGAGTTTCTAGGGTTTAACCCTTTCTTGAATTTCTGCACTGAGGAATCCCTTGAGCATCCCAGAGATTGGCTGAAGGTTGTGCTCAAGCTAATAAGCTGAACACAGCCTGAAAGTTTGTGAAGTACATATGGAAGCCAGAAGAAGAGTCTGTTTGAAGAGAATATTTCAAAGCCAGCCTTGGCCCTGAGCTCTGTTCCCCCCAGCTTCTGAGGGTTGGGAAGGCGAAAGTCCTGCTGCGTCCCACAGCTTGAAGGCAGAAGTGTAGAGGCTGCTAGAACTGAGGAAAGGAATGACTTGTAACTGCCTTTTCCAGTGTGATAACTGGGGATTCCACCCTCCTGCAGGATGTGTGCTAAAGGTTACCTGAGTGTGTGGTGTGGGTGTGCAGGTGATGTCAGAGTGTCCAAGCCCAGCTGTCACCCACCCGGGCTTCACTGCTGGGTCAGGAATTCCTGAGCCACAAATAGCCAGTGCCTGGAAAGGCCTCGGGGGGAAATGTTGCTACATGCTTGGCCTGTTCCATACCTGCTCCTGGGCATCTGCTGTTGTCAACTGCCAGAAATGAGATCCTGGGCCAGGCAGGCTTTTGGCCAACTCCTTTGGCCACTCTTATAAATGTTTTCTCAGTTTCCTTTTGTGTCTCTCATCCCTCCAGCTGGTGTCTGCAGAGGGTTCCCATTCAGATGCTGGCTCGGTCTGTGCCGATAACCAGACAGAGCTGCCACCCTCCATGGAGCGCACAGGAGGAATTGGAGACTCCAGGCCCCCCTCTTTCCAGTAAGTTACATGGACATCTGTTCTGCTTTCCAAGGGACACATGGTGCATTTGCTGTAATTCAGACCAGTATCCCAGACCAGGCTGGGTTTCGCTTACCCAAACTGTCAGGGATGACAGTGAGCAAGAAGGGAGGAGAGTGAGGCTGGGAGGAGATTTGAGGTGGAGCTGTGTTATTCAACAAACAAGGGCATGCTAAAAATAATGCAGGCACAGCATCCCCAGTCCTTTGCCCTGCACTCGTAGATGTGCTGTGATGTTTCCTGTCCCTCAAGAAGGAGACAGCTGATGGCTAGGATCTTGTGTTGGTCAGGACAGAGATAGAACCTCGTCAAGTTTTGTTCCCTGTTGAGCATATTTGTTACTTGTATCTCATCACAGCCCTAACACTGGGGGGAGTCGGGAAAACTTGGACAATGAGACAGAGACAGACTCGGTGGTGTCATCGCAGAGGGAACGACCTCGTCGGACAGATGGGCCTGAGCATGGTGAGTGTTGGTGACATGGTGAGACCTCTGCAAGGGCGTGGCTGGGATATGTGGTGGCAGCACCAGCTCCAGACTTGGGGTAGCTTTCTCTGCTCTGCAGAACCTTCCCAGCTCAAAAGAGCTGTTCTATGGCTTTTAGAAGGGCCATAGCCTCACGTTGAAGGCAGGAGCTAACACCTGTGTTACATCAGAACTTGGTGTTGAACCCTTTGGGATCAAAGGAGATGTTTCCTGTAGAAGCCCCAAGAGCAGGAGGCAGTTGTGCCTTGTCTTCTTAGCTGAGAAGGGTCAGCTTTAGCCTTGCCACTTGTGCTGCTTCTTGCTCTACCAAGGAAACAGCTGCAAGTCTCCCACAAGTTTAGCAGCATTGTTCCTACTGGCCCATCAGCTTCTTACCCATCCTGTAGTGATCAAAGAGGGATCCCACAGGAGATGGATCTGATGCCAGGGTAGACTGGGAGTTCTTTGTCACTAGATGGGATTGACTGATGGCAGAGATTTGTTTTGAGGAGGTCACCATGAGCTGTGAATAGGGGAAGGGTTTGTCTCAAGCCCACTGAGCCTTGTCTTTTCACAGCACCCAGGGTGAATGGGACAGTGAAGGGAGAGCGGCGCCGAGACCTGGGTGGGTACGAGAGCTCCTCCACGCTCATGAGCAGCGAGCTGGAGACCACCAGCTTCTTCGATTCGGATGAAGATGACTCCACCAGCAGGTAGGAGAGCTTTGGTCTTGGCAAAACACTAATTTCCACTTGACTCCCAGAGGAGAGGGATGCCTTTGCAGGGCACAGTAGTGCTGGGCTCGGACCTGCTTCTGTCTCACCCAGCAGACCCCTCTGCCATTGTCTGTCCCCCATGTGCATGTTCTCCCCTCTGCCCCTGCAGTCCTCTATTCCCTGTGCCATTTCCATGGCTCTCTTGGTGCCAGAGCCACCAGTATGGCAGCAGAAGAGCTGACTCTTGCTTTTGCCTGCAGGTTTAGCAGTTCAACAGAGCAAAGCAGTGCTTCCCGTCTAATGAGGAGGCACAAGCGACGCCGGCGGAAACAGAAGGCTCCACGCATTGAGCGGGTACCCAGGGAGGGGCTGGGTGTCCTGGGGAGGGCAGTGCTGGTCAGGGTGGGCTCTCAGGGATTCAGCTGTTTTTGCTGGAGGCGTTTGGATGAGTGTCCAAGTGCTGTGAACCTTTTCCAAGCCAATGTAGCCTCAGGAGCTGGCACCGCAGGCCTTGTCCCAGCTGTAGGGAGGTCATAAAGGACCATGGCTGTTCTCTGGCTCTGCAAAGCTCCCAGCAATAAGACTGGAGTTGTGGGTGGTGGTTGTGGTGCCACAAGGAGGGGAAAGAAGGAAAGGACAAGTGGAGGAAGCTGGGAATGTTACCGAGGCACAGGAGGACATCTCATGTTTCGCTTATATTGCAGTCCTCGTCCTTCAGCAGCATCACAGACTCCACCATGTCCCTGAACATCATCACGGTCACACTGAATATGGGTGAGTGGGGGGTGTGCATGGAGCCTGCAGTCCTTCCAGAGCGAGATTGTGGAGAGGGGACTGGGGAGGGGGCAAAGAGAACGCATGGGGGAGGAGTGAGGAGATGGATTCTGTAGGAGATTGGCTTCTCTTGGAGAAATTGTCTCTCAAGAGTTTGTGTTTCCCAGGACATCCCTCTGTGGCAAGGTTGCAAGTCACCATCATTAGGATGTGGCTTTACAAGGTTAGGTCTGCTTGTGCCTGATGCTTTGAGGTGACTTACTTCTTTCTCTTTTCACCCCTGCAGAGAAATACAACTTTCTTGGCATTTCTATTGTGGGACAGAGCAATGAGCGTGGGGATGGAGGCATTTACATTGGCTCTATTATGAAGGGAGGCGCTGTGGCAGCTGATGGCAGGATTGAGCCAGGAGACATGCTCTTGCAGGTACTTCACACCCACATTATCTCCATCTTTGGGCCTGGGAAAGCAGTAAAGAAAGACCCAGAAGCCTCCTTGAGAACTTGGGCAGGCTAAAACCAGGAAGCTGTGCTTGGAAGAGGGAAGCTGAGTCACTGCTGAGCTGAGTGGGGAGCTCAGCCTCTGGTCACATCTCTGGAACTCAGCTCTTTGTGTTGTTTGCAGGTAAATGACATCAACTTTGAGAACATGAGCAACGATGATGCTGTGCGGGTGCTGAGGGAGATTGTGCACAAGCCGGGGTGAGTACTTGGGTTGTTTTTTCTATCCAGAGACATGTACACAGTTTGTGCTTGGGGTGTGTGAGTCGTTTCTTCCAGCCACCTCTGCTAGTGCTTCTGCAGAAGCTCAGAATTGAGAGTTCTGGTGTTGCTTTGATTCCTGGGTTCTCATGTCCAATGCAAGAAGAATTGCAGCCAATGGAATTGCGGGGGGATTGGGGTCTGTGCTCCTTTTTTGTGGGGATGCTGTGCTGCTGTTCATTGCAGGGCAGTTAAACTAGATGACCTTTAAAGGTCCTTTCCAAAACAAACTGTGCTGTGATTCTGATTCTATTTGGGTCATCAGCAATCCTCAGCAGGGTCACATCATTTTGTGCATGTCACTAGGGAAACCCATAGCTGGAGGGGAACAAGGTCACTTTCCTGGCAGCTTCTCCCTGTCTCCCAGGAGAGAGCCAGCACACAGCACCCACCCATCCTGCAGGGGTTTGTGTTCCTGTGATGTGCTTCTGACTCTCACCTTTGTGTTGCAGGCCCATCACCCTGACAGTGGCCAAGTGCTGGGACCCCAGTCCGCGGGGCTGCTTCTCGTTACCCAGGAGTAAGTGGATAGCTGACCCACCCTTAGCGCTGGTGCCCAGCTCATGTGAGAGCCCTGCCTTAAGCACTTACTTGGTTGTCGTCTTGTTCCTCCCCTGTGTGTGTGACTCCATGGGGCACTGAATTGGGGTTTGATGGGGTTTCAGCTCTCCTTTTAGGAGGCTGCTATGTCCATTCCCAGACCAAAATGCCCATAAGCCCAGCCCTTCTTCCCACATCACGCTGGGGACGCGTTTCACTGGGGCAGGGAGGTCACTTGCTCGGGGCGCCAGAGGAAAGAGAAACCCCCCTTAAGCCATAGGGGGATCTCTGCCTCTGCACCTCTCCTGCTGACCCTCCCTCTCTTCTTTCTCTCCCAGTTGCTCCCCAGCGGATCTGGGCTGGGCCAGACTCTCCATGCTCCGATCCGGGTGAGTCCCGGCAAATACTGGGGATGGAATGGGCTGTGCCGAGTCCCTGTCCCTCCCCAGAGGTTGTTTTGACGAGATAATAATTTCTTACAACTACTGACCGTAGTCATTGTTCAATGCAGGTGAGCCCATCCGGCCCATTGACCCGGCAGCCTGGGTGTCTCACACGGCAGCGATGACTGGCACCTACCCAGCGTACGGTATGAGTCCATCCATGAGCACAATCACTTCCACCAGCTCCTCCATCACCAGCTCCATCCCAGAGACCGAACGTAAGTCCTTGTGCCTGCACCCGCTGCACGGCCTCCTCGCCTTCACTGTGCTGTGAGGGGAGCAATACATCTGCCTGGGGACAGCTGGGGGGAGGCAGATCTGCCCTGCCAAGGGACTGGGAGGGAGGCAGCTCTCACCTGGCCAGCACTTTGATCCTTGGGAATTCTGCCTGGGAGAATTAATATCATGTTTTTCAGGCTTCTATGTGAAGGAGAATAGGGGAAGCTGGGTTCCTCTGGTTCTGCTGGGCTGTGGAAGGTGTAGAGGAAAGGCCAGTCAGGGTTAGCTGCTGAGAATGTGGAGCCAGAAGTATTCAGCATGTCCCTGGAGCAATTGAGAGCTCCTCCCAGACAGCAGATAGAGCAGGATAGAGGAGGCAACTGAGAGCAAAGAGCCTAGTGGTGGGGCAGGCTCCTTCTGAGCACAGGGCTCTTGGCTGCTTTCTGAAGATTTGGGATGATTTAGTATATAGAGCCCTGAAACAAGGGTCTGAAGAACTCGGGTGAGGCAACAAGCCAGGAGTTTGTTGTAAGTTTGTGACTTTTGCCTGGGCTTTGCCCAAGAGGAAACTGCTGACATGTGAAGGATGACACGGGAAGGCTGGAAGGGGGTTACACAGCATGTACCCCCAGGCTGTCTGCGATGTATTGTTCCCTGGCCCATTCCTACCGTGTGTGATGATTCCATGTGGCCCTCTTGTCTCTTCCGTCCTCTCTCACCTCTGCCTACCTTCCTTCATCCACACCACAGGCCTCGATGACTTTCACCTGTCCATCCACAGTGACATGGCCACCATTGTCAAAGCCATGGCCTCACCAGAGTCAGGCCTCGAGGTGCGTGACCGCATGTGGCTGAAGATCACCATCCCCAATGCCTTCATCGGTAAGAGACCGTGCTGCCTGCAGCAGAGCCAGGGACTGGGGAATGGGTGGCCCATTTTCAAGCAGATGTCCAAGGGAGCGTCTTTGTCACCATAAACAAACTGTTGACTACGCAAGAGTCACAAATTGAACCTTTTGACCCACTTCGTCTTTGCTCCAGTGTGGCTCACTGCCTCAAGGGCCACCGTCTTCCTCTCTCTTGCCAAATTTAACTCTGTATTTGGTGGCAGGTTCGGATGTGGTAGATTGGCTCTATCACCATGTGGAAGGCTTTACAGACCGCCGTGAGTCCCGCAAATATGCCAGCAATCTGCTGAAGGCCGGCTACATCCGCCACACCGTGAACAAGATCACCTTCTCGGAGCAGTGCTATTACATCTTCGGGGACCTCTGTGGAAGTATGGCTCTTGGCATGGCTGGGAGGGAGAGGATGGGGGGGTAGTGGTTTTGCAGAGCCCTGCTGACACCGTGGGGATGCACCTACAGCCACTGCCATCAGGCTGAGCCCCTTGTTCTACAGACCCTGTTAAGGGAGTGAGGAAGAATATCCTAGCTCCCTTGTCCTGCTGCTGAGGTAGTGAAGTTGGAAGCAGCAGTGTGACTCTGTCACCTACTATGTGATCTTTTTTCTCCTGGGCAGTTGTAGCAGAGTCTCAGTCTTTACTGTCTGCAGGCTCTGAATTTCAATGCTGGCAAGGGGATGGTGTTCAGGCAACTGGGTTCTGCTCAAGTGAGATGGGGGAAGGAATTGGCAGAGTGAGCTGTAGCTCTGATTTTGTCCTTTCCCACCAAGCTGGTCTCTGTATTAGAGTGGCAGCTTGGACTCCCACAGCCTGGCAGTTGTTCAGCCAGGAAGCACAAACGGAGAGAGTGCCAACCTCTCGTGTCTCCTCGTATATCCCACCCTTGTCCATCAGCAAGAACGGACAGAAAGCTGCTTCACCACACGTGTTTTTTTTCCTGCTTGGATTAACCCCTGTTCTCTGCTTTCTTGCAGACATGGCTAATCTGTCTCTCCATGACCACGATGGCTCCAGCGGTGCCTCTGATCAGGACACTTTGGCTCCGCTCCCTCACCCAGGCGCTGCCCCCTGGCCTATGGCATTCCCATATCAGTATCCACCGCCTCATCCATACAACCCCCATCCTGGCTTCCCTGACCCAGGCTACAGCTACGGAGGGGGCAGTGCGGGCAGTCAGCACAGTGAAGGTGAGTGAACAGGACTAAAAATATGACTGCAGATGGGCAGATGCCCTGTTCGGTACAGGGTAGCAGCAGGAAAAGGCTGTTTAGGCCAGGCCCCGTGTGTGGGAAGCCAGGACAGAAGCCTTCTCAGAAGGCTTGTGGGACTCGCTGCTGCAGGGAGGCTGAGAGCACAGACTGCTGGGGCCTGGCTGTGCCGGAGCGAGCTGCAATCCTCCCTTGGCTAGAGGATCATCCATCCCTTCTTCCTGCCTGGTCCGAGCTGGCGCCTGACCTTGCCTCGTGTGCTTTACAGGGAGCCGGAGCAGCGGTTCCAACCGCAGTGGCAGCGAGAGGAGGAAGGAGAGAGAGAAGACCGGGGAGTCGAAGTCAGGCGGCAGCGGGAGCGAGTCGGACCACACCACGAGGAGCAGCATGCGGCGCGAGCGCGCGGCCAGCGAGCGCTCGGTGCCGGCCAGCCAGCACAGCCAGCGCAGCCAGCACTCCCTGGCTCACAGCATCCGCAGCCACCACAGCCAGCAGTCGTACGGGCCGCCCGGCCTCCCCCCTCTCTTCAGCCCCCCCATGTTGCTGATGCCTCCCCCGCCGTCAGCCATGGGGCCCCCTGGGGCGCCGCCGGGCCGTGACCTGGCCTCTGTGCCCCCCGAACTGACAGCCAGTAGACAGTCCTTCCGAATGGCCATGGGCAACCCCAGTGAGTTCTTTGTGGATGTAATGTGAAGCGCCCGTCCCCTGTCTGTCTGCTGTCCCTCCTTCCCCCTTCTATCCCTGTTGTTTGTTTCCTAGGACCAGCCCTGGNAGGGAAAAAAAATAAATGGAACTAAACCTTGATTCTAATCCCTCCTGGAGTGGGGTGGACAGGCCTGGCAGGCCTGCTGGGTGCTGTCAGCCCATCCCGCCACCAGACTTGTGTATTGCCGATGGTAATTCCCTCCTGCCATCCTCTCTAACCCCATTAATCCGCATCCGTCCCAGCACCCTGTGCTGCTTGCCCGTGTGTCACTGCTGCCTCAGTCCTTCCACCCTAAACATCTCTTCTTTCTTTTCACCCTTTTGTGTTTCTTCTATCAAGCAGCAAAGAATTACGGGGTGTTTGACTTTCTCTGAGCCTGCCGTCCCGTGGGGGGGAGAGCTGGAGCGTGGCGTGGCCCGACAGCAGGACACGGAGCTCCAGGGGCGCTGGGCACGCATGGCGCTGAAGATGGCTTCTTTCCTCCCCCTCGCGGAAGATGCCCTGCCCTTCCCACAGCCCTGAGAGGGGAGCAGGGACCAGCCTTATATATGTATTTTAAATCCCGTCGTAGTTGCCTTTTGGCTAATGCATGAATGTTCCAGGGCTTCAGTGCCTCCAGGGAGTGGAGATACGCCACCACTTCCCTCTTGCCTCCCTTCTCTTGCCCACTTACTGGGCCAGGTCCGAGCCTGACACTGCCCCATGGCAGGACCTTCCTTCACCTTGGCCAGGCCTCAGGGCTGGGGCTGTACTTGTGCATCCAGCCCGGAGAGGTGGTGATTACCTGTGCACAGTCTCTTGCGTGACTCAGTGCCCTTCACCTTCCCTGGGCTTCTCTGGGGGGATTTAAGGGCAGAGCTCTGCTCCTTCCATCCTGCTCTTTGCCCTCCTGCCTGCCATGTGCTGCTGCCTGTCCTGTTTGTAGGGGCTCTGTCCTGTGCCTGGGGCTGGTGGTGGCAGCTGTGGCCTTCTCCCTCCTGCTGTCGCGCTGCTGCTCAGCTATGTGATACCTTCAGGGGCCCGGACGGAGTTAGAAGGGGAGGTCGGGGCACAACTGGTTCACTTTCATGCTTTGGAGAAACATGGAGGTCTCTGTATTTGCCCTCTGAAGGGCCCGAGTGTGTCTCCTCCTCTGCCCAGTGCTGCTGGCCTGGCTGGGGGGAGGGACAAACCTCTGGGACAGCCCCACTCCCTGTGGGCTGCGAGCAGTGCCTGGTGGCAACACGAGCTCTCTGCCACTGCTGCCTGAACCGCGGCCCCCTGGCTCAGTGCCCACAGGTGTGCTGGGACAGTTCAGTCCGTTCGCTCCAGCGCTCCCTGCCTTTCTTCCTTCCACTTCTGGGTACTCAGAGACGTGCCTGGGGCTGGGGCAGCCCTTTCCCCACGCCCAGGGCCAAGCACGGTACAGTATGGACACGCTCGACCCTGCTGCTGTTGGTGCTGGCGCCCCGGCGCCCTCTCCTCCTGCCACACCGTGGCTTTCTCCATATGCGTTGCCTCCTTTGGTCTTCTTTTTTTTTTGTGTTCACGGTTTTTATACGATGGAGTTGAATTGTATTTTGCTCCCTGGGAGTCTGCGTTTCCCCTGCAGCCCCCTGCCAGCTCTCACGCACCATCAGTTCATCTCCCTGACTCCCTAAAGCCGCTCCTTCCCTCAGCCCGCTGGAGTCAGACTGTCCCCAGTAGCCTCCCTGACCACTGCTCACCCCTTGTCCTGCCCTACCCACTGGGTTTTATAAAAACAACACCAATCTCCTTGTTTTTATTTATAAACATAGTTTTATTGGACTCCTGCCTTGTGTCATTCATTTATTCTTTCCCCCTCCCCCCAGCCTCCTTCATCCTCCTGCTTCTCGCTCTAAAGCGAGATCCCAGCAGGATGAGGGCACCCTGTACCAGCTGTCGTTTCCCGGGATGCCGAGGGCGGCTGCGGGCTGAGTCTCTCGGGAGCAGGGCCTGGGCGGGGGCTCTCGGCCTTCCCTGGGTGCCCATTTCCAGCGGCAGAACCGCGGGGCCAACCAGGGGCCGGTCCGATCGCGGGAAGCAGCAGCGTGGGGGGCAGCGGGGATGCCTGGGCGCGAGGCCAGCGGGAGCTAGCAGCCCTCTGGAAGGGCGCGGCGACCTCAGGACTTTGCAGGGCGAGCGCGGCCTCCCGCCCGCCCGGCCCAGCCTCTCGCTGAGCGCAGCTGCCATGCTGTCCTCGCCCCAGCA
>VWZN01005861.1:4325-17823 GCA_013396955.1 Regulus satrapa | reverse complement strand
AGGTGTCCCCAGCCCTCCCCTCGACATAGCTAGCCACGATTATTTGGGAAGGGACAAAGGGGGGTTACTACAGATATTGAAACTTATAAAGCAATGTGCTTATCTTCTATCTGGCAGCATGACTCTTCCCCAGTTTTCTACAGTACTGGTGGAATTTAATGTCAGTTACAAACACCACAAAGTAAAGAATGGATATTACATTTCAATGTTTGGGACAAAAATTGGTTTAAAAATTAACAACAGAAAAATTTATTAATTTTTAGGAAAGAAAAATCCTTTAAAATATGGTATATGGTTTTAGATTTTTTTTTCCTAAAAATTACTTCTTTCCCCTCTTAAAAAAAAAAACAAATTTAAAGAATCTCTGTATATTTCCCAACCATGGCTAATATCTCCATGAACTGTTTTGATGACTCCATGAACTGTGATGACTGCACAAGTTAAACCTGAAGTTGTGATTGCCTGGGTTGAATCACCCTGTCTGCTGTACATGCTGCTTAGGTCTGCCAGGATCATTATCCTCCCTCCAGTGAGCAGAGCTAGTAGAAGCGTGTCAGGGGCATTTAAGAGCTCAAGTATCTCAGGTGGAAGAAATTCTCATCATTTATGCCCATTCAGGCTGTCTGTGACTCTTCCAAGGGGAATTGGCATTTGTTGCTTGAGTAGCCCCAAGAGAACTAAAAAAAATCTCATGGTGACATATTCTGGTGAGCGCTGTGACAAAGAAAAAAAAAAAAACTGGGATTAAGGGGAGTTTTCAGTAATAATCACTTCTTGTTCTGGCTGCTGTCACAGGTAGTTCACTGCCTAAGGTAGCTCAGAAGTGATCTTGGAATACTGCTCTTGGACTTTAAATGGTATGGACTATTCCTCATCCAGATGTGTGGTTGTGAACCTGTGTGTTTATCAGTGACACACAAACTGAGAGAGGCAGACAAATTCTGCCGGACTTCTGGAGTTCAGGCGACCTCCTGCATCCTTCTGTTTGCTGGAAAAACTTATTGCCAAGCAGTGGAAGATACATCTCCCCCTTCTGGTCCAGGAATATCACCTTGGGTCCAGGAATATCAGCATCTCCAACGGAAGTACTGGGGACTTGGACATTTCACAGACTCAAGACCTCATCTCATATATTTGTTATGTCCTTCTGTAAAGAATGTCTTCTCATCAGGGGAACTTGAGATCATTCTAGGCTTAAGCCAAAGTAATAGAGAACAAAATAATTAAAGCATCTGTTATCAGTATTTAGGACAGAGAAACTGCAAATATTTGCAAAAGGCTCAAGTGAAAAAGTGAAGAAACAAAACAGATTTTACTCTATTCAATCTAAGACTGAAAGTCTGCCTCCTTATGCATCCAACTGCTTTCCAGGTGTGCACCTGCTAGGGATTTTACTTTACTGTATACGGTAGGTCTCAAGCAAAAACCATTAGCAGACAAACTGAACCAAACCAAATCAAACTAATCAACCAAACAAAAAAACTTAGCAAAAATCCCCAACCCAAAACCTGACTAACTAACAAGCCAAAAAAGACCCCAGAGCATGTTCAAAGATGTTTCCCACAAAACCAAATTCAAACTAGGTGGAGAATCTTGTTTCCGTAATGTGTCTCCTTTGCCACAAGACAGTTTAGATCTTTTTTCAAATGTAAAAGAAAAATACACATTCTAGGTAGCAGACCACTGATAAGGTCAGAGCAATGATATTGGTTCAGAATTATGCAAATTTATTGGACACAATTATTTTGATGACAGAATATATATATATATGTGTATTTAGGCAGCATACCAAATGATGGAAATTGCAATAAAATGTGTCTGGTTTAGGTAAAGTAGAATGCAAGACTGATTGTTTCATTCTAAGATTCAGATCTTAATTGTATCTGTGCTGGATAAACAATAGGATATATCATTACAAGGAGAAAGAACTGAAAATGCTTTGGAAAAGGAGGAGCATGAGCCATCTTACCGTGAAGAGCAGGGGTCACTTTCCCATAGGCCCAGCTTTCTGCCACATAGCCAATCTGATCTAATTCTGAGCTCAGTGCTGAGCAGTAACCATCTTCACTTAAGTAGTGGAAAAGGGAATGTGGTTGCTTGGGTAAATTAATGTTTTTGTAGTAAATCTTAGTCTGCCCATGAAAGAATAAGGAAAAAGACAAAAATTTTATAACACCATTTAAAAGAGGTGGGAAAAAATGATGAACAATGGAGTTGTTCTCTTCCTCTGGTCTCAAATGAACACAACAGCTTTCAAAGTTCAAACCTGAAATCATTGTCATTCTGGATATTTTAATTCCTTTAAATCTGTTTTATTTATTAGCATCAATACCTTGAACTAACAACAGTTATTCCAAACCCCTGTTTAGACTTGAGTGTGCTGCTTTTTGTCTTCTGACTCATAGCATACCTCATAGCATATCCCAGAGAGTTTGTCTGTGGTGTTCATTCAGTTATTGTCTCTGCTACACTAAGATGTCTCTGTCTCTTTGGAAAGGTTTGGATTTGTGTTCTTTGTTGCATGTAAAAAAGCTGGTTTTCAGTGGGAGCTCAGCACAGGTGTGTATCAGCCTAGAGAGGCCACATCACAACTGCAGCAAACTCAGGGTGTTCCGACCTGCTTTGTGGAGTGTTTGATTTCCAAATACGCCTTCTTCCACTCTGTCTGGAAACTGTATGGTTCACACAGACAGCATGGTTCTGATATTATCTCCTCTATAATCTAAACATAAAAACCGTTTTGCATGCACAGTCTTATAAATCTGTTTACAAGGAAACAACATTTTCCTTAGGACTAAAATCACTAACTGCTTTAGAAATACTATTACTCATTTGATATCTCTTCAGGGAACGTATAAAACATCTCCACCATTACTAAAGATACCAAAATGATGGGTGGCCCTGAAAACTGAGCTACTGGGAAGCACTGAGGGGATAGGGCAGTGACACTGGGGCACATGTGGTTTCAGGGCCCTTTGTGACATGCTGTGACATAGACACTGCTGATGGGATGTCACATAGCAATGTGTCACAGGCCCACCATGAAATGGGTACTGGCAGCAACACCCACAGTGCCTGAAGGATGTGACAGGACAGGGACACGGTGAAACAGCACAGTGAGGATCCTTCAGGCAATCTCCCTCCTTCTTGCTGACCTTGTGTTTTCCATAGATAACTCCTGCCCCTGTGTCCAGAGCCCTCAAGGCCAGACAGCAGGATGGCAGAGGGACCCTCCAGTGTTCCTGTGCAGGAGCAGGTGAAGGATGAGAAGGAAGGGCCTGGGGCTGCCCAAAAATGGCCTCCTGAAAAGGTGGAGAAGTTCCAGACAGTGCAGGCAGGTGAGNGCTGTGTTCTCCAGCCTTTCCCACAGCCCCTCAGCTCTCACTGTGCCTGGTCTTTGCCAGACCCTGTGGAGAACCTGACAGAAGAACAGGAGCATGTCCAAAGGTGTTTCAGCCGTAGAGCTCAGGTAGCCATAGCCATTCCTGCCTGGACTGGACATGCTCTTGCTAAACAGCTGAGCACCACCGCTGTGGTCCTTGATGGGCTACTCTCTCTTCTTGGCCCCCCCTTCTGCAGAATTTTTGGAAATTCATCAAGAACAATGAACGAGAAGAGATCTCCATTGCAGCCATTGAGAGCATGGTATACTCTGACTCCTATAATGCTGAGGCTTGTGCTGCTGTGCTGGATTTGCTTGCACAGACAGAAACATCCAATCTGAAGCATGTAAGTAGCTGTAGCCAGGGCTCGAGCCTCTGGGGATTATGTACTCCCACAAGCCAGGTGGGATGGGCACCCAAAAGCTCCTTAGGCCAGCACAGTGTGGTGGAGAGCAAAGCAATTTTCTGCAGAAGCTGTGCATATGGCTCACTCTGGCAGCAATCCAGCTCTTCCATGTCTCTTCCAGGTGCCAACCATTGTGAAGTTCATCCACCAGTGGCTTGTGATCAACAAGGATGTGTCTTCTGAGCACAGACTGGATAAGTCCCTTCTAGAGTTGACCCATACCCACCCCAGTGATGTGGTCGTGACACTCTTGTGCTCTGCCCCATCATGTGAAAGGTATGGGGCTCATCTGCCTTTAGAACCCATCACTCTGCAGACCCCATCTCATGTAAGCTGTCAGACTGACAGAGAATTCCAGGTCCCTCTGGCTGCTTCCTTTCCCAGCAGTAGCTTGTCAGTCCCAGAGCCTGTTGACATGCTCCCTCCCTGACCTTCAGAACTCTGTCTCTTGGCCACCTACCCACCGGCAGAGACAGGATCGCTGGGTGCTGCCAGCAAGAGGCTGTGGGCAGAGGAAGGGCTGGGAGCCAGTCTTTGGCTGCCTAGGCCATGGTATTTTGGCTGAGACCCCACTGACAGAGAGCTCTGGGCCTGCAGAGCTGCTCTGAGCATGTGGAAAGTGCTCGTCTCCTCGAGCAGAACTGCAAAGATGGTGCTGTCGGAGTTGCCCTGCATTCTGGAGGACTGGCCGGAGCACAGCACTTGCACCTCTGATGGGGACCGAAAGCAAGTCTTTGCCCTGGCTGTGAGTTTCTCCCCAGGTCTTTTCCCCAGGGTTACTGTTCAGTCAGGTCTCCATCCTCCCTCACCTCTGCATCTCCCTGCCTCAGGTGCACGGGAAGCCTGGGCTCAGGGCAGCCAGGCTAGTGTCTCCATGGCCCAGAGCAATGCCCAAGCATGGTCTCTGGGTGGTTTATTTTTCACAGGCAACCAAGGCACTGTGGGAGATCATCCATCTTCCCTTGTCCCCAGAGGCAGTGACAGTGGCCCCATCTCTCATCGTGGCTCTGCTGGTCCAAATTTTCTGCAGCACAGAGGAGATGCCAGAAGACATCAGTGTACTCTGGAGCAGATGGCAGAGGAGAGAGCACTTTCCCAGCAACCCCAAAAGGTGTTCCATCCCATTCTTTCTATGCCCCTGGACTTTGGGCCAGGGCTCTCTGCGTGATCTGAGCTTTGCTCTGCACACAGGTTTGTAGTGCTGACAATGAAAGCACTGCTCTGCCGTATGTGGCTTGAGGATGTGGTGCTGGCAGTTGAACGCAAGAGAGGCTGGGACACACTCATCAACAATGACACCCACCACTATGCTCTGGGTCTGTTGGCCAGGTGAGAGCCGGCTCCTCCTCGCTGCCCCCATCATTTTTCCACTGCAGATGGAACAGCCCACACGGTCACCAATGGGTGGCCCAGCAGACAAAAATTCTGGGAGAAAGAGATGCACAGGAGTAGTCACCTCCCAAAGTGTCAGCATTGCCCCCTGGGGCTATGGCACAGAGGGCAGCCTGCTGGGGCAGGGCAGGTTGCAGTAAGGACCAATGACAGAGCCTGGGGGACATGACTCCCTTGCAGTCTGCTGATGTTGGGCACTGCCTTTCTCTTGGTGAATGGTGGCATGAAAAGAACAGGCCTGTGTGAATCAGTGTTGGGGGAGGCTTGCTCACCTTGCTCAGGGTGTTGCCTTCTTCCTTGTGCCAGAGAGATGCACCGTGCCTCCAGGTCCTTCCGTGAAAAGATTGCACACTACCTGGTCATGCTGCTCCGGAGAGAGAAGTCATACTGGCAGGTCCCTGCCATGGCATTCCTTGTCGAGGTGATCTTGATGGCAAGCTCTGCCTCACTGAGGTGCTTCCTGACACTCTACCTCCTGCAGCCACAGCTGTGGGGAGAGCCCTATCAGTGGAGCTGGGGTGCAGCAGGCACTCTGCTGTGTGCCCTTGGCCCCTTGCTGCTGGAGTGACACTTGCCTCAACCTCTCTTTCCTGCCACCGTGGTGCCAGCCCTCACTCTTCCATCATGGCTCCTCAAGGTCAAAAGACCTGATGCTGCCAAGGGCTGGAGGGCACAGCAAAGAGGGCGAGAGATCTGTGCAAGGCAGGGAGCCCAGGGGCTCTGCACAACCTCTGCTACCTTTGGGCTGGGCTGCCTGGGACTCTGCACCTGCACTGTGTGGTGCTGGGGTCCTGCCAGCCATGCACCCACCCCATCACTGTATGCTGCAACGTGTGTCTTTCAGTTCCTGCAATACCTTGAAACAGAGGAAATGGTTGATACTATCCTGCAGCTCATGTCAAGTCATCTGCAGAGTGGCTGCAAAGAAATGCGTCGCTTAGTTCTCAGAGGCTTCCTTGAACTCTGCAAGAGTCCCTGGAAGGTGAGAAAAGCTGGCTGAACTTGTGCTAGCAACATGGAGCTGGGTAGGGAATGCTGGGTGATGTAGGACCTGGAATGTGGCTAGGCTGTGAGGGCTGTGCCAGCTGCTCCTAACACTTCCACTGCCCGAGTCCTTTGGGGCAGACCTCTGGCTTCTGGGCCCCAAGGCTGCAGCATGGGGTTGTACCACCAGAGCAGTTTTGTTGGAGCAGCCTTCCATAGTTTTGCAATACAGCTTTGTGTTCCACACAGGCCAGAAGGTTGCAGAGGCTTTCTGAAAGCCTCATGGAACTACTGAAGGATGTGGATGGGGAGTTGGTTGGCCTGACCCTCTCTGTGCTCAGCAAGGTGCTCCTGGACGACAACACGGCAATTGCAATCCCCATTGCTCTGCAGCTGGCTGAGGCGCTCCGGCCACTCTTTGACAGTGTAAGACTGTACCCTCTATCATGGTGCTGTGTGCTTCCAGGAAACATTTTGTCCTGTGTATTTTCAGGCCCCTGCCCAGGTGGGCCTGGAATAGCCAGTGCTGAGGTCTTGCCTGCTTCCTTTCCATAAGGACACCAGCCATGTGCAACTTCTCTCCCTTTGCCTCTTTCGAGAGATGATAGTCCGCCTAGGGAAAGAGGGAAAAAAGTCTCTGAAGATGTGTGTGCGCCAGAGTCTTCTCCCACTTTTCTACCACCTCTATGATGAGAACCAGCATGTGGCAGTGGTGAGGATTCCAGGCTTCGTCCTGCCCTGGTGACTCACAGACTGCAGCTCTCCAGCCTCCTCTTTGCTTTGCCTGCAGGGACACAGATCCTGTGCCCTGGGCTGTGCTACTCCCACAGATCTATTGTGGATCTCCTGGTCTCTGCTGCTCTTTAGGCGTCTCTGAAAACCCTGCTTCAAGCCACCAAGTTCCTGAACAAGAGGAAGTTCAAGCGGCTTCTGGAGAGGGAGCAGCCATGGAGATGTAGTGAGTGCCTGGTAGGGATGGTTCCAAAACAAAAAATTTGGCCTGAACAAATCCTCTGCCCCCACTACCCAAGCCTGTGGGGCTGCCCACTCCTGCACCCATTGCCACTAGCCTGCGCTCCACACACTGCGTCTTCCTGTCGGCCTGTGGGCTCATAAACTCTTTTCCAGACTCCTTCCCCCACAATCCAGGATACCAATGGAGCCCTGGCCCAGCTGTTCTTTGGCAGCAGGGTGGCACCAAGGCTCACTGTTGAGTACAAAGCCCTCTGCTCTCTTCAAACTCTGGCACCAGACAGCTGCTGGAGTGTCTGAGCAGGAGGGCCCAGGCCTGGGCATAGGGACCAGCTGGGCAAGGCAGAGAGTCTGTACCAACCTTTCCCTTCCTTCCCTTGCACTGTCTTCAGCTGGCAGAGGACAGAAATACAACAGACGAGTACCGTCGCCAGTCCCTGGCATACCTGCAGAGCTCTCAGGAGTCCTTGCGAGAGACGGCCATCAAGTTCATCGGTGGGCCACAGCCCCAGGGCCCCTCCTGTCCCACCGCAGCTTTGCCCCAACCCTGGCTGCTGCACGGGCAACACAATTCACCCAGTGACTTTGGAGCCCTGGCTCCCTGGTTCAGGGCCACAGTCCCGTGGGGCCACTGCCACTCTCTCTCACCCTGGGGTTTCACAGGAAGGTTCTGGGCTCAGCCCTGCCAGGGGAGGAGGGCGTGTGGCTGAGCTAGCAGCATTGGTGTGGGGAAGCTGAGTCACTGGGGCCATGACAGGCCCTGTGTTCCCAGGGCTCATCGGACAGCACATGAGGGGACGACAGCAGGAAGAGTTCCAGATCATCTGTGATGGTGAGTGAGGCCAGTGAAGTGTCAACTGGGGCTGAGCAGGGAGGAGTAGAGAGCCAAAAAGCTTCAATTCCTGCCCCATCTTGTAAGAGGTCTGCTTTCTGCACAGACGAGGGGCAGTGCAGGCAGAGCAGAGAAAGATTTAAGGGGCATAAGAGATATTTGTAGCCAGCACCTTCTAGCTGATCCCATTGGCCTCTGCTCCCTCCAGGCCATGGCAAAAGCTGGATGGGATGCCCCTGGCAAGAGGGTTCCTGGGGACTCTGCAGATCTGTGGTCTGACCTTGTCACTGTTCTTCTGTGTTCCAGCCCTTCTAGACATGGAAAATGACATCAGCCCCTCTATCTCAACCCTGGCAGTTCAAACTCTGCACAGTGTAAGAACTGCACAAAGAAATAGATTGCCTGGCCCGTTGCAGCTGCTACAAGACCAGCTCTGCAGGGTGCGTAGGAGATAACCGTCCCTCTGGGTCCATGGCTGGGAGTGCTTTGCAAGCTGTGAGGAAAGCTGATCCCAGGAGCTCTGTCTGCTGGGACCACCTTAGCATTCAGGAAGGCCAAGTGAGTCTTGGCCTCTCCTGTCCCACAGGATAGCTTTCTTTCATCCCAGCATGGAAATAAAAAAAACCATATTATCATAGCACACAGAGAGCCAGGAGCTTTCTTTTTATTTTGGCTGCAAGTGTCCACAGGGCATTGAGGAAGAGGAGAAAAATAATGGTTTTGCAGCAAGCAACCCAGCAACCCAGGCAACAGGGTAGGAAAAGTGGCTGGAAGCCACTTGGCTCTTTGATGGTTCTGCTGAAGCTTCTGAAGACAGAGCTGCAGGGCAGATGCCATAGCTGTGAAGAGTTCCTGGGAAATTTGTCATTGGATACATCTATGAATGTTCTCCCAACCAGAGCTGCCACCTGTGTCCTGTCCATGTGTTGCTGGCTGGATTGTTGAGTGTTTGAGATGCCTCTTGAAGCTGCTATGGAGCTCCTTCACCAAGGAATGGATTGTGATATAACATCCCTTTCTGCCTGTATTTGGGCACTGGCAGAGACTGCATCAGTCTGGCTTGAGCTTGGACTCTTGCCGAGCAAAGACTGCTAATGGGAGCGGCTCATCAATGGCAGCTGCATGGGTCCTCAGCCCTCCCCTCCTGCTGTGACAGGTAGACATGGCCCCGGGGACAGGGTGGAGCTGCCCCATCTGCCAGAACACTCTCAAGGATGGGAATTCTGCTCTGTCACCACCAGTTCTGCCTGGGCTGTATCCTGCAGTGGGCAGAGAGAAATCCAGCGTGCCCACTCTGCAGAAGAATGAAAGAAGCTGTTGGGTTTTCTGAGTAGGATGAAGACTGGACTACATACAATTTGGCATCGTCTCCCTCAAAAAATTGCTAGAGTCCAGCAGGGAGGGATCCTGGCCACCTTGCAGAAAACAATCTCCAAGACCCTGTGATGTCTGTTTGGTCTTTCCCACAGGGAACACTGTCCCCAGATGAGTAGGGGGCTGCAGGACAAGAGCCTGTAGATGGCCTCTGCCCATGATGTGGACAGAACTTTTCAAAGAACAATGTCATCTACTGGACCAAAGGTGGCCCTGGTTACCCCAGAAGCTGGAAGGAACACGCCAGGACCAGAGTAGGCTGGCTAAAGAATTCACAGAGCGTGCATGCCCTCTGTGCCTATGGTCAAGTTGACAAAATCTTGGTGCCAGTACTACAGGTTCTCCTCAACATATATATTGAACCTCTGGTCCATGGCCTCCTCAATGTCATTGTGGGCCAGTGCAGTAAGGAGGCCCAGAGGCTGCTGTCCTCTGGTCCTGTCGGGGGTGAGAGCAACAAGGAGCTACAAGAGGGAGTAGCCAGCTCCAGCTCCAGCAGTTCCTGCAGCTGCAGCCCCAGCAGCTCACTAGAAGACACTCCTTCCAGAAGCCCTGTTGACTCCAATGTGAAAGACCAACACAGCACACTGCAGACCACCCTCCACTGCAGCCATGCCCCACCTGTGCCCATCCCTGCAGAGCAGGACCTGCCCTGGATCACCTGTGGCAGGAGGTGGTGACAGGGACAGGTCCCTCTGCCCAGGGCAGAAGTCACAGAACCTCTGCTCCTGGCTGAGACAGGAGCTGCTTACCAAGGAGGCCCTGGTGTCCCACAAAGAGGAGAGATCCTGGGCCCCAAACTCTGCCCAGCCCTGCAAAGGGCCGCCCCACCAGCAATGCTATCGATATTCCTGCAGCCATTCAGTCAAATAAGAGGAAACAAATGTCTCTTTCCCTGTGACACAGTCTCTGCACACAGCTTTCTCCCCCTTCTCTTGGTGCCTTTCCCTGAGCCCACATCCCATCACTGACCCAGAGCTGCAGGGCTGCAGGAAATGCTGTGTGAGCCATGATGATGGAAGAGTTACTGAAAAAACACTGGGGTGATGCTTTCAGAGAAGTGATGAATGAAATACTGACCAACCTCCCAGCCTATTGTTTGCCAAAAGTTTCCATTATTTAAATAATAGACTGCAATAAATTAGTAAAAATATGGAAAGAAACTGAATCTCCCACAGTGTTGGCTTTCCTCTGGCTCTCATGGTCTATGTATTACTAGATTAACTTTATTTGGGCAGAATATTAACTACACGGACTTGTTGCAGCCTGGCTATAAGGTCTTATCTGTGATGAGCAGTGACTAAAATCAGCTCAGCATCTTCAGCTGACTAAGTGTAGCAGAAATAAATATTCTCTGCTTCATGACTGTGTGGTAGCAGCTGCTGGTGTGGATTTGTCAGCATTACTTCATGGATTACTCCTGGGAAAGAACTGTGTGCACAGGCACAGTATGATTGCTTCTATCTCCTCTCATTACTCCAGATGATGGCCAGAACTTTTAGGCAAAAGTTACCATGACAGAATAATTTACAATATTCTCCAAGCTGCCCCTGTGGTTTTGATTTTCTTACTGATTAGATTCAGTGTCTGGCCTCAAGAAATAAATCCACAAAGAAAAGGCAAACCTCAACTTGCAAGTCAGAGTGCAAGCCTTCCAGCTGCTGTTTTTGCAGTATGTGCAAAATAACTTTTCAATGTATTTGCATTTAAAAAATCCATTAGTTCTTTCCATAACTATTCATAAACTGACTATCCCCTCTTTTTATTTTTATTTGAGATCAAGGCATGATTTTTTTGTACAGGGAAGTAAGAACCAGCTGTAAATACAGGCTACAGGTGTGAGTATACACTGCAGGAATTGAGCTATAGGCAATAAGGAATTAAAGGCAAGAAGTGGTGCAGTGATAAATGTGAACATTTAGTGCTGACACAGGAGCCTTCCAGCCCATGGTTCACATTGCTATAAACTTTCTTTCTGGTGTTACAAAGATTGTATAAGAGCTGACTATAAGTAAAGTAAAAATAGCCATAATGTTCATTTTTTTTTATATGGTGAACAATGAGTATCTAATATTACAGACTTCATAGAACTGAGTATTCATATTTCCACTTAGTACATGCCAGCAGTTTTACTTTGAAATCAAGAGGTCTGTATAAATCAAGTTATTCATATGAATTAATTTGCTTTATAACTAAAAATGCTTCATTTTCTAATAAATTTAGTGGAAATTTGCAAAGTCAGCAGTCCATAGATTACCTTTTCATTTCTTCTTTAGTGGCTATTCTGCAGGAAAGGTTTTACAGAATAATCAGTTTGGATTAAATTAAAATGCCAGTACATTTCATATAGCCATTTCAATATCAGAAAAGAAGCCATAAGATTGCACAGCCTTTAAAAAAACCATTTTAAAATAAATTTTCAAATCAACAGCCTGAGTAGGACTTAGAACAAAAAACTCTACCAGACCTCAACTCCACTGGAAGATTCCCTTTCTTGTCACCCTGTGAATAAAGTCTATATTCACTTGCTGAATTGTCCATTGTTTTCTCAAGATGAAAATTTCTGTTTATGGTGGTTTTGCTATGGCTAGGAAGTGGGAAAGGGTCTTCTCCCTTCATCAACTCCACACTGAAGTGCCTTTGGAATATGGCCCACTGGCTATTTTTTCCACAGGTGTTTTACTTCTACACAAGACAGAATGTACAATTGCATTTCCAGACAAAAGCCCACTAGGATGGGGCACCCAGAGCATCCTGTGCAGATACAAGCCTGTAGCTGTGACTCGAGAGGGTTTTGGTTCCTGCCCAGCTCAGCAGATGTGTCTCCTCTGGGACTGCCCTCCCTACCCATGGATAGTTGGTGCAGGGTTCTGCAAGGGGAATGGAGCAGGGTGGTGATGTCTGCTGGCAAGAGAGTGCAGTGGAGAACAAACAGTCCAGGATGTTCCTGGTGACTGAGCCAGTAAGGGAAGCTGTGGGAAATAGGAAAGGTATAAAACTGTCAGAAAGCTGTGTGAAAGCAAATCTCAGAATGGAAGAATGAAAGAAAGTTGAAGATGCAAGGTCAAGAAATAATAGTGCTATGTGCAAAGTAGAGATAGGCCTTAGGAAAATGTTAAGCAAGATAGTAGAAATATGTAAGTTTAATAATGAACTTTTATTCATTATGTTAAGCTATTACAAGTAAGCATTGTTCAGAGCAGAGTGTTTGTGCAACTCTGTGGATTAACTTAAGCAAATGCTTTTAAGTTTTTGGCATTATCCTATTGGCTAGAAAGCTTTTAAAAGGTCTTGGAAACAAGACAATTTTGTCTGCTGTGTACTAGCATGAACTTTCAAACATCTCCTGTGTCTCTCCCTGTTTTGAGACTGATGCTAAGTTAAAAGTTCATGGCATTCCTACCAATAGTCCCATCCCACGATTATTGTATATATCTATGTAAATATTAATAACTGATCCAACAGGAAGGCACTGCTGGACCTGACTTGCCGTTTGCGAAGAGAGAAGGGCTGAGTGAGTGACAGGAGGGTTGGAGGCAGCCTTGGGCTCAGTGATCACAAAATGTTTCTGTATGATTTCCAGAGAAGAATGGTGTTGGGAAAGTGTTTATCTGCAACAAATTGTGAAAATTCCTTCAGCTTTAACAGCAGGAGAGTGCTTAGTTCTACATTCCCTCATACCAGTGGTTAATGTGTGCAAATGGATATTTTAGCCTTGAGAATCAAGAGAATAGGCCTGCTAAGAAGACTGATGAAGTGCATTCAAGGAGAAAAAAGTGGTTTTAGGAGGGTTTTGACAATAGAAGAAAATCTGAGGAATTGAATGTTTACCAAATGACCACCAGAAAGCCTCAAGAGATCCCTACTCTAAATGTCAATAATTTTGGGGAAGTGATTAAAATGTGTCAAATACTTTGGGGTAATGCTTGGCCTGTGAGTTTGAGCACAGTAATGAATATGTCTTAGTTCCATGGACGCAAACTGTGAGTGTGCATGTGTTAGCAAAGTGATTTCCCATATACCCAGCGCTGAAATAAAGTAATGCCCCTTTCTCACACTCAGCTAGCAGTGGGGATCAGGCCCTGCTTGGGAACTTTCATTTTGGTCATATCTGTTGAAGAATAAAGAAGGGTCGAAATGAAATCTTCTACAGTT
>VWZN01005860.1:61816-78033 GCA_013396955.1 Regulus satrapa | reverse complement strand
ATTTGTGCCAGGACTGCTGGGGAGGATGGTCATTTTTTGAGTACTGCTGGGATATGCTGGGGAAAATGTCAAATCTGTTCAAAAACCTGCTGATATTTCTCCATCTCTTGAACAAGATTGTGATCCTTTTTCATTTTTGTATGGTCTGCATCATGCACACACGCAACTTGAGAAACTGAATTTGTGATTCATAAACATACCTTTGATTCTTAGCGGAAATTAAATATGCAGCATATGTGAAAACAGCTCTGCTCAATTATTTGTTTAAAACATGCACTAGCTTCCCTTGGCAAGATTTTAAATGAGCATTTTCAGTGTGCAGTTTGTGTAATGTGAAGTAAATAGGATCAAAAATCACATCCGTTTAATGTTCATATGTGATAATTTGCTGTTAAATAGGATGTGTTAAAATTCAAGCCTTCTTTTTTTTCTTATGGAAGATTTAACGAAAGGTATTTTGAAAATACGTGGATTTTTGACTTCAACTTGGCAGTGGCTGAAATTCAGGTACAGTATGTGTATTCTTCATGACTTCTTTTAAACATACATGAAATAGCAATTTCTAGACGTTTTTTAATTAGTGGGTTCTATTAAGTGTAGTGAGCTTATGCAAATCCGTGTTTGGGAAGGCTTAGCAGGCAGGAGAAAACTGTCTTTGGCCTTTCTATTATGTCAGTATTTTAATTTACATACTTTATCTTAATTTTGCATTGAATTCAAAGATTTTGGAGCATTAAGCAATTATTTCCTCTGCTTTACATTTGTTCTGCTTATAACTGGTGGTGGTACATCATTCCTCACCAAAAATTTATTTAATACATCATTTAGCAGATGGAATTCATATCTAGTATAAAAACACACACTTGTAAAAGCTGCAATTGACAACATTAAGCAGTATTTTAAAGCATAAGAGAATATTGTAAAATATTCTTTATTTGGACACTTGTGTCCTTCCTGTTCAGAGTCAGATTACTTATTATGCACAATTGCAATATAGTTTACCCATTATCACACATCCTGTGTAGATACAGAGATTGAAATATAAAAAGGGAAAAAACAGTACTGGTTTTTTTACTCCTTTAACACTAAAGTCATCAAGCAAAAAGACTGATTCAGCAAAAGACTGACAGGCAAAAGACTAATTCATATAGAAAATAACCATAAATTCAGCATGCATCATGGGAAAAAAACCCAAACTGAATAAATACCACTTCCTAAATAGGATAGATACATGATGAGCTTTCTCAATTGGGGTCATGACATGAAAAAAGGAATTTGATTTCTTGAGGGATAGAAGTAATTAGCAGTCCATGCGAGTTTGGCAACATGTAACTGCCATATGAGCATGAAGGTTCTTGGCAGTAGGGTTTCATCTCAGTTTTTTTCTCTTTTAAGCCTATCCCAGGTATATATCTCAAATTTCACTGTATTTTCTGTTTGGTTTTCTGGAAGCAGGTTTGTTTGTATTTGTCTTTTTGTCTATTTGTCTTCTTTACAGTATTGCAAGGAAAAAAGGGATTGGGCCAAGCTGGGAGCTTTGTATCTTAATGCAAGAACTGGATGTGAACATTTTGATGATCTTCAGAAATTGTTTTTATCTATTGCTGAAATTCTGACCAAAGATTCTGAGACAGACAAACCAGGAGTCCCTTTTTGTGATTTTGCTGATGCAGGTAAAATTAAGATTAAAGAAGTGCTTTTTGTAGGGGTCTTTTAAAGAAATAAAAAAATTAATTCATCTAGTTTCCTCATTATTAGTAAATGTGAGGTTACAATATTAGGATTTTTGTGAAGTGCAAATACAGTCAGCTGTAATGTTCAGTAGAAGCTATTTTCCAGTAGAAGTAAAGTGCTTTCACTTAAAGTCAAGGAAGATTCTGAAGGGGAAACAAGTAGAGTTTTGTGAAATCAAAAATAGAACCCAAAATTCATGATCTTTCAATAAAAATGGCCTATGCTCAGGCCAACAGCAAATGTATTTAAATATTTTCATGTGAAGTGTCACACTGTTAGTAGCATAAATAAGCTTTAGTACTGTAAAAATATATATGTGTAGTTGTGTATTTTAAAACACATTGAACGGGTTACATCAAGAATATAATTTGTACTCTTTTTTTTAGTGAGTTAGATTTTTAGAATTGTTTTATTCTCTAAAGAGCCTATGGTTTCTGCAAGGGCTGGCTGCTCAAGAACCCAATGTTTTAATAGTTCTGGCAGGTTTTCTTGCCTCTTTCCTCCCTATGCCCTTTCATTTGCATATCTCTGTCATTCTTCCTTAGGAGTTTGCTGATTACTGAGGCTTGGTGAAGTGTCAGTAGGATATTAAATCATTTTGCAAAGGATTACCTAGATATTTTTCAACCTGTATTATCTACTAAAACATAATGAATTTTTAGTCCACATATGTGACATGTCCTACCTGACCACAGATATTCATATAATAAAAAAAAAGCTGTCAGAACTTCCAGTTGTGACACAGGGAGAAGATTTTGTCAGAGTTTGGAACTTAGTCTGTCTTCCCTAGAGCAGTGGTCTCCCAACTGGTAGGCAACTCCATCAGGAAAAAATTTTTGAGCAATCAACCCACAATTTTTTTATATGTATGTTATATACATATGCTACTAACCAATATATTAAATTCACTATAAACCATATACAAAACCAGGAATTACAAATATGAGATAAATATTAAATAAACACTACATTTTAAAATGTTTTACTTATTTTTATTTCCTAATAGTATAAAAAAAATTTCCTCTCTACAGCTGAATGGATTGTTGTGGTCATGCCCTACTTTGAGACCACTGCTCTAAAATTCTAACAGTGCTTCCAAAGAGGTTGTAATTACTCAGTTCTGCAGTGACCAGAATTTCTTCATGGTGCCAGAAAATGTGAAGTTTACTTTACAAATAATGATGTTACTAAATTATGCCATTACATGTCCACGCATTTTATCGATGACTTAGACTACTATGAAATATTGTCTGAATAAACTATAGTTATTTACCCTACTTCTGATGTTAAGACTTAGGAAGTTGCTACTTTCAAGGGGAGATATTTCAGAAAATGTATTTAGTATTTTCACAATTACTGTGTGTCTGAAATGCGTCATTTCTTTAAAACTGCCTGTACATGTAAAATAAATAAATAAGCCCTTTCCTTTTTCTTTCCAGTAATGAAAAATTCGCACCATAATAAGGCAGACAAACTTTTCATTGGAAGGACTGGGATAAGCGTGATGTTTTCCTATCACAAAGTACTGCAGTGGATAAAGGTATGCAGAGCTATAGGAACCTGACTGGAAGAAAAAGAGAAAAAGAATTAGTAATTTCTCTTCTGGATATTAAACTCTGGTTTCTCTAGTGGAATGACTTGGGTGTGCCACCTGCTTCCTTGACATCTTAGTACTTCCTAACTGTTCAGCTGGACCAAAGCATTTTTTTGTTCCTTTCTGAGCAGTAATCTTCTGTAGAGCCTATCATAACTAGGTTTTCCAACCTGGAAACTGATTGCTCATGTTCATCTTGCGATCTTTCTGAGCTGAGGTTGAATCTGAACTAAGACACAGGTCTTCCTGAGATTTTGGGGTGAGGTGCTGATGGGTAGGGTGTTAATGGGATTATTTCCCAGAAATACACTTTCTTCCACCTAACAATCATGCTGCATTCTGAGATCTCCCAACTGAAGTGATATTTAGAGAAGTTTGGGCAATTTCCTGCACTGGTGCTTCTGCATCTGACCTCAAATGGGATGGATAAGGCCAGGAGGACAGAAAAACAGCATAGCACACTGCCCTTGGTGAACTTCTCTTCTCCAGAACTGCTGGAAGTGCTTTTCTTCCACTGAATCTAAGTTACTAAGTTGTGTGAATCTTGCAAAACTCAGACATCGCAGAGAAATACCTTTACATTCGTATCTTTGCTGTCAAATATTACACAGGGACAGGGCTAAGAGACTAGACTTCTGACTGCATGTTTTACATTCTTTAGGCCTCAGGCAGTATTGGTCATAATTTCACTGCAGCAAGATCCATTTCAATGTTAAATTTGTCTTTTTCTTCCTGGAAGGAACCAGTGCACCAAACTTCATCTCTTCTAGAAAGCGACATGAAAAGTGATTATAAGAAGTAATACAAACCTTCAGTGATTTTAGATTGTGTTTTGGTCAGTGATCCCAATCTGAATTGGGTCCTGATCCGTTCAGCTAATAATTATGCTGTTCTGGGATGTTCCTCATCCCATACAAGATGATTTCTAGCATGCAGTTTTATGAACAGAAACAAATGCTCTCATCCCCTTTTGTCTGTTGAGGTTCTGGGTTGGCTTTCTTTTGCGAATTACCATCAGGGAACCCTTTCTTTTTTCACATCGAGGAACTGTCTTTTGTATGATTGTCTCTAGGGGGTGACTTCAGGAATTCTGTTGTGTAAAATACCTGTGCACTGCTCAGTCTGTTTCCAGCGTCAAGCCAAGTCCCAGGAGGTACTTGCTAGAGGTGCTTAGTCTAGAGAGATACCTATTCTGATGAACCATTAATTTTGCAGCATCAGCTTCTTGAGTTGAATGGTCTTCAGCAGGTCTCTATCAAGCTGCAGCACAGTGGTACTGATTAAAGGGAAGGAGAGAGAGTCTTTGCATTAGCACTAGAGTAATACTGCCCTAGAACTCTACAGGCATTTTTGTTTCACAAAACTTAGCAGTTAGAACACTTAAGATACTCCTTTCAAAAAATCATGCCACATGCCTTGTATAGAAATAGCTCTTCAAGCAACACTAGACTGCTTTCTGGATATTTACTTGTAGAAAATTCTGTAATATCAGTGCTCCTTTGGCAGCTATTTCATCCACCTCCTATTTCAACTTTTTCTTGAAAGACATTGCTATGTTTTATTTTTACTCAGCTTTTTAATATTTCAGAGAATTGGTCAGAGGTTCTAGTTCAGTTAAGGATCTCATTCCTCAACTGCATTTTAATTGAGTGCCCTTCCTTTAAGGATCATTTTTTCTGCTTATGGCTGCATATTTTCAATCTTCCTATAAAGACCTTCCTAATGGGCCCTTCTTTTGCCAGAAGGGTGGAATAGATGCAGATCCTCCTTAATTTTATTTTTTTATTTCTGGTTTGCACTTAGATATCAAGTTTCACCTGAGTCTTTCTGGTATGTAACTTTCCCCTTCAGCCACATACATCTACAGGTGAATGGATTCTTTACACCTTAAATGTTAACTGCAGTTAATGTTAATATTTTCATGGGTTATGTTGAAATAGAAGTTTGCAGATACATGTAGGCCTTTAGAAGTGTCCAATTTTGAGCACATATCAAGTCCATAGCCTATATGGTCATATGAGTAAAGCAGTTTTTTTTTTAATTAGCTTCTTAATATGTAATTTTCTGCCATTTTCTCTATTCTCCTAAACCTCTCTTTCCCTCTGCCACCATGGCCCTTGTTCTGCCACTGCAATGCATGCTCACACACACACCCCCCAGTTTTTAATAAGCCCCTTTGTCTTTGATGCACCCACTAAGCGAGAGCTGAAACTCATCTGGTTTGGTTTTGTCTTTGTTGCTTGACTAGGACGGTGCAACCAGGTGGGACAAGTACTGAATTCTGCCTGGCCCTGCCTTNTGGTTTTGTCTTTGTTGCTTAGCACGGTGCAACCAGGCGGGACAAGTGCTGAATTCTGCCTGGCCCTGCCTTGCTGGGGACACGATATTCATATCTCACCTTGATTCCATCATCCTCTTTTTCAGATTCAGATCTTAATTACCTTTGAGACTGCTACCTTTCCTCCCTTTTTGACAGAAAGGGACAGCCAAAAAGTTGTTAAAATGAAGTTTCTGTCAAAAATCAGTCTAAATATCAGTCTGTAATCATATGGTAAAGCTGTTGGTTGTTACAGTGATAGGCCCAACTTCTTCCAAGTTATTGTCCTGCTGCATACTATCATCAGTATTTCCTTTGACTTATGCTGGAGTAATGATTTCAGTTTAACAATTACGTCTCTGCTGCAAAATGAAAACTCTCTGTATGATCTTTTAGAATTTTGTTGATTGTGTAGTACTGAATGGAATCAAAATTAAAAATAGTGATTAAAACCAAAGTAAGCACATGCAATTTTTTTACGAAGTATATTTAAAATTCTGTATTGGACATTATACAGTAGAAAAAATGTTATGGGTAATGGTGTGTTGGCAGCTCTTGGACAATAGGTTGGTAGAGATTTTTGTCTATATAGTACAAAACCCTAAACTCTTAATTTGAAATTTTACTATACTTCACCCATGACTCAGTTTGGATAACTGCATCAATAGCTATAAATCTGTGTCACCAATTAAATATGTTCTATTTCATGTAAATACACTCTATGTTCACTGATATAATTGCTTTCTCTGACTTTTCCCTTCTCCCTCTTACTCTAGGGAAGGAAGGTTTTGGATAAACTGCATGAGCTAAAGATAAATTTTACACTCTTGAAAGGACTTATAGGTGCAGGGAGGTCAGCATCCAGATGTCAGATTGTTAATAAAGCCGCAGAAATCTTTCTTCATTCTGGAAATTTGGATGGAGCAACAAAGGTATTGAGAGGTAAGCCTGTCTTACAATTTTGACTTAAATTCGAACAGTTCGCTTCTATGACAGATTTCAGATAAAAGTTACAAGTTGTTCTGTGTTGCTAAACACAGTTAATAATACTGAGGCAGCAAAGGGAAGGTAATAATCTGATTGGTTAATGCTCTTCTTGTTACATATAAGAAATACTACAACTGATTTTTTCAGATGTTTTCACAGTATTCTGCTATCAACACCATTCTACCCAAAAATCTGCCATAATGAGGGAGGAGTGCAGCTTGGAAAACTATGTTGTCCTGTGTAGTTTTCCTTTGAACTTCGAGACATTCAGTGTTAAATTTCTGGCTTGGGTCGATGAAATGTTCCTTTGCACTTCACAGTATCCCCATTTAATATAATTGCTTTGGAACAGTACCAAATTTCTACAATTATTATATATGGCTTTTTGGAACTTTGATCTGCTGAAAAGAGAAGAAATTCAGAAGTAAAAATAATAGAATGTATGCTCTAGAGTGATATTGAGGATGTAAATAATTTGCTGTTCAGTTTTATAGCTGTACATAGATACATGCATATCTATATATGCCACTGACAGTCATTTTACTTCAGTGATATTTCACAAAAGGGGTGATTTACATTATAAAGCTTCGGAGAACCAGTCTAAGGAGTGTTGGTCACGAGGAACAAATTATTAATAAGTTGAGCTGCACTTTCTGTTCTGAGGTTTGTGTCGTGGTACATTTTACAGGACATTCTTAATGGCCCAAGGTCTCAACATGCAGAATTTCTAGTTCCTAGAAATAACACTGCACTGTTGTTTGCCACAGAGTCAGAGTGGATCACAGATGCACCATTGTGGCCCTGTGATAAAATGGACGTCCTCAACCGACATAATCTGTTGTGTGCAATAGTGCACAAATACTTGAAGAAGAGTTTGTACAGGCAGGCATTTGAAGTTCTGCAGAACTTACCAGGTTTGCAGAAACATTCTGGTAAGTAAAGAAAAAGATGCTGTGTAAAGAGCTAAAAACTTAACAGATGATTCTGGACTGTTGTTGTAGTTTTGTAGCTAAAAGTTGTTGAAGAAGTAAGATGAGTTTATACAAGCCTGTTTGTTTTCCAAAAGTATGGTGTCACTTAAATATGTGTTGTGCTCTGCAGCTCTTGCTGCACTTGCGCACACACGCTTGGATGTGCATGCACACCTGTCCTCTTTTGCTCAGTTACTGTAGAGGGCAACAGGAAAGACCCATTAAGTTTTTAAGGATCATACACAGTCTATATAGTGACATAAAATAGGGATTTTTAAATTTTATTTTATCTTAATTTCAGAATTAAAAGGTAGAGGTTTTTTTCTTTAACTGAGCTAGCTAACCTAAGTGTCTCTTTCATACCATGTTAAGAACTGAGTGTTCTTTCAGGCTCAGTTTGTCTGACAAATTTTGGATGAGTGCTTTAAAATGAGAGACGTAGTTACTTAGGCTCCACTGAGGGAACCTCAGCTGATTCCTGTGTGTAGCTCTCAGTCTACTGCCACTTTTCGGTATGTTAGGAGAGATTGGTTGGAAGATCATCTGCTTTAGAGAATACTGAAAGGATCTAGTTCATTGAGTTACGAGGTGAATACAAAGCTGCTCAGTCCTGCTAAAAAGGAGACAGTTCAGAATAAGAGAAGAAGCAAAAAACCAAGGGGATTTTTATTGATGGAAACCTTAAATCTGAGCGAGCAGGTGAAGATTGTATTTATAGGCTCGAGCAAGTTAATGTAATGTATTTTTATCTGATTGTGTTGGTTTTGGCATCAAATCATTACTTGAAACCTTAACACTTGTCCTTCACAATGTGAATGAACTACTGTATGAATAAGCTTTTTATGAATAAAGCATTAATGTTATCCCAGCCTTGTTCCATCTTGCTGATAGGGGCAAGAGTTCTGATTTAGGTACTGGTTGAGAAACTGTCCTTCAGCTAGAGTTGTATTTGAATTAATTCAATAATTAATATTCTTAATTTAATTTCAGATATTATAGATGCTTCTCAATACAGCTGCCTTTTTAACCAGCTGATAAATGCCTGTTTTGAGAACAAGAACCTTGGGGTATCATCTTCTGCAGTAGACTTCATGCTTTCCAAAAAAATTGCTATTGATTTTGTCTTACTTAGAGGATTAATCACGGCTTTGGGAAGAAGTTCTTTATGGTCCAAAGCTAGAACCTATTACAAAAGTAAGTTGCTTCTTAAACAGTATTCTCCCCTTACATT
Organism: Regulus satrapa; assembly: GCA_013396955.1. Taxonomy (NCBI): domain Eukaryota; kingdom Metazoa; phylum Chordata; class Aves; order Passeriformes; family Regulidae; genus Regulus; species Regulus satrapa. Next base: position 69,199 of record VWZN01005860.1, on the reverse strand, counting down.
CTGTAGATCATGTGCTCAGAACATTTCAGTATGAGTAAAAAAGAAAACCAGTACTTTGTGTGTCAATCTCAGGAATTTATTTGTCACCAAAATATTTATTAGGAAATGGTGAGATGAAAATAAGAATCAATGCATACTGCCTGGCGTGAAATAAATGTAATTGTGATAAAATTAATTTTTTGCATTCAGTTTCGAATTTCAAGAATGTGAGCCCTGAAATGGTTGAAAAGTGCATCATCTTCGCATTTTCATCTAGGCAAATTAGATTCCCTGATGCTTCTCTCTAGAAGTATACCAGCATCTGTCTGGTGGTAAAATTATGAGTATTTAAGATTTGAGATGTCTGGCTAATTAGTTTATGCTAACTATAAGAAAATTCCTTTCAACTAAAAACTAATAGTCTGTAATTGTTTTCAACTCCCTGTTTCTGAGCTAAGATAATACTGGGTGCACCACTCTGCATATTGTCTCTCCATGTTTGATTCTGTCTTAGAATTGTTGAAGTTAGCAGGCTGCTTTAAGAGTCCATCCTTTCTGGGATGGATACTTTATTGTTTTTCCTCGTCTCTTTTTTTGTTTTTTTGTTCCCTGAAACGCTGTATGTGTTGGGTTGCTGGGATTACTTGACAGAAGAGAGGGGAACAAAGTGAGAGATGCTGCTCAAATGTTCTCTCACTTTGACCATGATTAACAGCTTCTGTCTGACCTGCCTAAATTGTACTTGTGTTATCACACACTTGATGTCCCCAGACTTCTTGAGAGAGCTTTTAAGCTTTTAATCATAGCTGATAAAACTCATTGGGAAAAAAAAATTCAAACATTTTACAACTGTGAATGTTACCTGTGAATGCTGTGTGCTTTGTTCTCAAATCAGGCCATTTCATGGGTGAAATAGTAAAATCCATTAAGGGTTTGGGGCTGAGTTTTTCCACATTCAGTCACACAGAAGAACACAGATCTGTGTTTAGTATTGTTAATCCTAATTCCTCATGTTTCTGCATTTGCTCTCAGATGCTTTATCACTGGGTTGCTACCCAGAGCTGCAGGGAAATTTATATAAAAAACTTATGAAGATTCCCTCTTACCTGTCGGAAGTTGAGATGCTGCTGACCATTGAAACATTTCTTGTTTCAAATGCCAGTGATATTCAAAGTCCAAGGACTACTAGTCAGACTCTTCAAATAATACTGAAAAGGTTTGTTGTCAGATATGTACCATTTTGATTGTATTTATTCATGTGATCATGCAAATAATAGATCTTGTTTTCCTTATTTCCTTGTTTCCTTATCCTTATCCTTTCCTTATCTTTATTCCCAAAGAATACATCTCTTTTGTTCCTTGGATAAGTGGAAAGTTTTTTTTCCTCTTGTTTCCATGTGTATGCTACTGTATATCTGCTTATTTTCTTAAATAAGTTCTGCTCCTGAAAAGATGTAGGCATGTCTCTTAGGCACAGCCTTTTTCCAAAAGTGATCAGATGCCAAAACTGAGTAAACCTTCTGGATTCAAGCATGTTCATGAATTCTTGCTCTATCCAGTTCATTAAATGGTTTGCATTCCTGACTGAATTTTCCAGCCCACGGGCATTTTTTCATGAAATGTGAGTTACTTTGCCCTGGCATTAAAGCCTATTACTTTTCATTACCATTGAATATGTTAAAAGTACACTTTCTATAACTTAATTCTTCAGAACAATAATATAATCTGTCAAGAAATTAGCATAATGTTTATCGGTGAAAAATACAAGGCATGCTTTTAATATTTTTATCATTTTCCTGACATTATAAAGTGTTAGGCATGTAACACTGGGCCTGCAATGGTACCTAATTTTATCTTTGTTAAAATTCCCTTCCAGATCCGAAGATGCAGTTCAGAATAACAGTGCCTATCACAGGGCAGTGGAGAGGCTGATCCAAGCGGCTCATTTATCTGATCCAAAGCTATTTCTTAAGCATATGACAGTGAATCTTAATATGGAAGAAGTTTACAGTCTGGAGCATTCATCTGCTCTAAAATGGCTTCAGGAGAATATAAAATGGGCTGAGAAGGTTTGGCTGTTTCAGTAGTTACTAAATAGTTTCCACTGTGTTCCAGCTGTGCCCTACGGATTTACAGCAAGGTTTCAAACTCAAGTTGTGGTTTTAAATATTATATTGATGATAATGCAGATAGTAGCACAGATGTAGCACAGAAAGAGTATTTTTTTTCCCTAACTATATAAACTTACATAGAAGTTTTGCAATGCCATCACCAGATAATGAGGAAGCTGCAGCCTCAGAACCTACATTCTCCACTCTTACAAAGATTAGCACTTTGTTTGTTTCTCCCAGCAGGTAATCCTGTAAGTGTAGTGTAAGCATAGATAAAAGTGTGGGTAAGTGCATTGGTTGAGTGCATGTGCTGTTCTTGAGTGAGACATTTTCCACATTCATTCATAGTCATAGAAATAATATCTTCAGTCATAGAAGTAATACCTGTTTATTTTTGTCTGCCTGACAGTAACTTTTAAGGTCACTGTCCCAACTTAAGATCTTTAGATTTTAAATTAATCTTAGATCTTAGTTTCCTTGCTCCAAAACCCCAATAAAAAGTACTGAGAAAGAAATAATTTCAAAATTACTTGACCCTTACTTAGGATACTTTTCTTCACAGAACTGAAAGCCTACACATACTGCTCACAGCTGAATGTTTAGTTGATAATTTAATTAGATACTTATTTGATATCGATAATAGCTTATGTATGGTTTCACATTTGTGTATATGGATACTTCCACTGAAAAGGAAAACTTGCTTTTTCCCTTAATTGTGCTCTTAGACAGAGAGCAGAGTGGGTTTGCCCATCTTTTATGTTCTGCCAACTGCATGATGAGACAAAGACTTCTAGCAAGCTTGTTCCACCAATCCTGGTTCTTCAGGATTTCTGCTTTTTTTCCACTTGAAAATGCTGAATCACATTCAAAGCATGAGTTGCTTAAGTCACACTCTACAGCCTTCTGAGTAAGAAGAACATTTAATGCCAGAAAACCTCTCATAGCAAAACAATACAGCCTCTGTCAAAGTTGATACTTAACTGAGATTGCCACTTTTGTAATGTTGTTTGTTGAGATCTTCAGCACCAACCTTCACAAACTTGCTAATAATACAGCTCTTCAGTCCTGCTCTCCATCTCTTTTAAAGCCTTTTTTTTCTGAGCACAAGTTCTTTTGGGTATAGAAGTTCATGAGTTTTTAGGCTGTTCCATTAGAAGTGAGATCAAGATGGTGGCACAGGACATCAGTGTTTGAAAAATGTCTCTCCTTTGGGGTAGCATAAGTCTCTTCCCAGTTCCTGCAGCATTATTTCAGGTGTTCTTTGCAGCTCTAAATCATGAAAACCATCGTGACCTTAGTGCTGGATGGTTGTGTGGAGGGTTTTGGTGTCAGGGGTTTTTGTCTATGGGGGAGGTTGCCACTCCATTCTTGGGGTTTATGCCATTAATCTGATGTCAGGAATCTGATTGTGAGTTGTTGGATTCCTGACCTCAGGGCCTTTTTCAATACCACTTCTCATTCAGTCTGTTAGGGAGTTGCTACTGGAAGGGAGAGGATTGAATCTGATGACCACCAAGATCACTACTTTCTTCCTGTACCACAGAAAAATACTAGGATAGAGGCTCTTATCTTTCCACAGGGTATCATTCTTCTGTAGGGATCATCTGCCTGCCTTGTAAAAAATCCACTACCAATGGCATTTCTGTAGGAGCCGTTCACCTCAGTCTTGACGTACAGTTGGCTCTGCTCCAAACATACTTTGGGTTCCACCCTTCACACTCACAAAGATGGCTTTGCCATTTGTAAAGAGTATCTACCTGGTCAAATCCAGCTGGATTCTGCTGATTTTGCTTCCCAGTACCTGAAAGAACGGGTTAGAAGTAACCAGGTTTCCCGTGAGGGATCTAAACTGATGCTCTTGCAGCCACTCCAGCCTTAGTGAAAAGAGCAATTTTGGAAGATTCTAACAAAACTGTTAGTAAAAAACAAAGTAATTTTTGCTAATCACTTCTTTTAAGATCCTTTGTGATTTAACCTCTCTTGGGATTAGACAGAGGCTTTCTGATCCTCAGCTAAATCCCACGTTTCTGTGAGTGGTACCCGATGTGGCTAACAGTGTGTTTGACAGACACAGAAGGACAAAATTCTGTCATCTGTATGACTTCAAAACTTGGGATGTTCTAGAGACAGTAGATTTTTTTCCTCCATAAGCAACCTTGACTTTTCACTTAGATCAATCCCAAGAACAAAACTCCAATTGTTGCTTTATTTTTCTGACAGAGGTTAATCATTGACCTTCAAGCTTGACTTGGAACTGTGTAAAATTTTTCCAATGTTTTGGCTCCATCTCCTGAGTACCATCTTCAGCTGATAGGATGCAATCTCAGTCACGTTTTACATTAACAAGCAAAGCAAGCTTCCCACATCATTGCTCAGAAGTTTTGTTACAACTGAGGCTTCTGGTGTTTGTGTCAATATAGTGTTTATCCCTGTATCACCATGATAAACCAGTAGGCAATTGAAACAACTTTGCTGTTGAGTCCTTTATTTCACTTTCCTGTTCTGTCTGGGTCCACGTGAAATGCAATGCAAATCTTGTCATTTTGATGTGTATCAGAAGGGCAGAAACTTTCCTTGAGTAACATTCTTGGTATTTTGGTTAGAGAAATTCCATGTGCCAAACAGGACAAAACTCCACTGTGGAATTGAAACGAGCCTGGAAAGATGGAAAAAATATCCTGAAGAAGAAATTGAAGTACAACAGAGGCTATGCAGTTGTGCAGAGCCAGCCACGCAGTAGACAATATCCATAGTTTTGTTTTCTCCCAGTATAAGTTAAGCTGAAAGAACTCTATGTTTGACATTAAACAACTTATTTGGTATCATTTTTCAAATAGGAAATAAAATGTATTTTACTTACTTGCAGAGAGAGAGAAAAAATGTGAAAATAAAAACTTCCCTGTGCTATGCTCAGTAGTTTGGAGTAGATAATGCTATGCTCCTTCACTGTGTTGTTACATGTGTGAGAAATTCCCTCTGTGAAAATTTTTCTTCAGTTTTCACTGATAACGCACTATGCTCTTGGAAAGATTATTGTTGTTGAGTATAGAGAGTTTCTGGTAACTAAAACAGAATAATGTGGTTTGGAAGACTTACCACAATTTTATTTTAAAATAGTGATGATTTTGAGAGTTTCAAAATGTGGGATGGAGGTGAGAAGCTGAAAATAGGAAGGACCTTTATAGTTTTATGGTTTTTTTTATAAAGAGCAATGGGGGAAGGAGAGGGAACATTTTGGAAGAGTTGTTGTTAATAAATGTTTTTTTAATATTTATATAAAGCATTTAAAATATCGGAGTCTGTATTGTCATTAAATTATTTCATTCTATTCATGTTCCTGTAATGAACACTCTTAGATATGCAGCAAGATAGGCAAGCAGCAAAGTAGATGTTGAGAGTTTAATATCTTGTACCCGCTACCAGAGTCCAGAGAATGATACGCCGCATGAGGAGGTTAAGAAAGTGTGAAATCAGTCAGACTATGCAATTCTTCACCACACCAGAGCACACACAATGTGGCAAATGCTCATGAATAAATTGGGCTGAAACTCCCAGCTGTGGAGATGGCCAGCTTCCAGCTTTAACTGGAAGTGGATGCTACAGCCAGGGTTACAGGCTGTGCTCAGTTCACTGAAGAATTCAAATGGATGTTAGTGAGAGTTTCACTTCAGGAGAAATAGTAAATTTAAATGTCTCTGCTATAGTAGTAGAAATTTATTTACTAAAGTCTCAATGTCATATTCCTAAGCTTAGTAAAATTAAGCCACAGTAGAAGCAATTATGTCTCTTGTCCCTTCACGTTCTCCAGATGTGTCGTGCTTCTTTGTGGTTTTATTGGAGAGGGTTTTTTGCAAATCCAGCTCTGTATTTTTCAGTCTTAACTCCTGCATAACTTTTTTTTTTTTCCCCCATACTAGAATGATGTGTATTATCAGAGTGATACTGACATGATTGTCTCAGAGTTCTGGACCACTGCATGTGATGGGATTGGAGAAACTGATGCTATTTTTTGACTTTCTGTAGATCAAGGACCAAAACAAACGAGCAAAGAGAAATCAGTTCCAATTGCCACTTGTAGCAGCTTGGCGTTAAGGAACAAGAATGTTTAAAATTCTCTATTATACAGACTTTTTCAGATGATAATTTGACCTGGTATAAAACAAGCTTTCCATTTGGAAATGTGTGCAGCTCTTGCTGAGCTAGTGGGATGTGTCTTGAGTATGCATAGGGAATATCATGACCAGATAAAGCCTCAGTGGTGCTCCTATCAGCACAATAAATGTTGAGACTCAGCTAAAAAAAGCAGGACTTAATTCCTGCGCTGGGGCAGGATAGACAGCGGTGCTCTGTTTGAAAATGTGTACTCTAAGTAGTGGGGCTGGTATCTGGCACTGGCACTTGCTGATGACCTCTCCTAATTTATTTTATTCTTCAACGAGTTAAAATAAATTCCAGGTGAAACAAATAGCACACTTTTCTGTTGAATCAATTAAATTTATTTTTTCATTTGCATAATTGTCCAGCCAATTTGCTTACATGACTGATTGGCTTCTGTTGGGAAGCGAAAAACATGCTGCATGTTATGGAAATTATGAAAATCCCCCAAGGGCTGTTGAGACTGTTAACTTGATTTAAAGCTTCACTGAACTACAGATAGTTCCTAAACCTTGACAGTTCTCTTTTTAACCTTTTCTGGCTGGAAAGGCGATAGATTGCATGCACCTAACTCCAGTCCCAAACAGATAATCTCCCTTTGTTCTCGAACAGTGGCAGCAATAGACATTTTTGCTCCGAGGTTCCATTGTCCCTGTATCAGCTGCATTTTGACATCAACTACCTCGGAAGGAAAACAGATGTATAAATGTACATCGAGCATTACTAACGTAAGACATAGTCTAAAGCTGTGCCAGGGGAGGTTGAGGCTGAACAATAAGAGGAGTTTCTTCCAGAAGGGGTGATTAGACGCTGGAATGGGCTGCCCAAGGAGGTGGTGGAGCCACCGTCCCTGGGGGTGTTTAGGGCAAGTCTGGTGGATACGCTGGCGCTCGGTCACAGGCTGGACTGGATGACCTCAGAGGTCTTTTCCAACCTAACTGAATCCGTGTAACCGCAGGAAAGCAGCTCTTGCAATCCCCTCGGGACTGCAGAGCTCACGCCTGGTTCTTCGCCTATTTGATGGGGTTTTTTCCGCACAACAAAAGGCGACGTGAAGCGCACGCAAGCATTTGCTAAATTGCTCCCAACCTCTCAGCGAAAGGGCAGGCGCTCCTCGTGTGTATCCGTGAGGAGCCGC